>JAMQGT020000616.1:0-44588 GCA_024447675.2 Pterophyllum scalare | reverse complement strand
ACGCTTCACGTGACTCTATAGCTAGATTTAGGGGCTTTTCAAGTCCTGATTGTACGCTTTGGCATCGTCCGGACCCCCAGGAGTACCTGGCTGTTGGTTTGTACCGTAAGTCACGTGACCTTAATAGCGGAAGTGGATCTTGTTTGTGTGTCTGTGATGCAGCCATACGGATGCTGGGATACGTCAGCACATATATTCAGTCTGTTCACATGTTTTGTTATTTGCACAGAGCACTAGGTGATACAGGAGTACACACAGGAGGAAGCACTTTCCAGTTGATGTCTACTTCACTAGAAACTGGCTTTTTAAAGAATAATTAGCCTTTTGCTGTTTGTGCTCAGTCATCCTTTCTGTTTACATTTTAATAGCACAGCTGTGAGGTCTTTTGTTAATGGAGGGAAAAAACCCAATTTATTTAAGGAGCATAATTTATTTATTTTTTAAATATGCCAATAGTTGATTTTTGAGCAATTTCTCATGTACATCTACAGCTGAATGTTAATAATATTATATAAATATATATATATATATATATATATATATATATATATATATATATATATATATATATATATATATATATATATATATATATATATATATATATACATACATACATTCAGCTAAAAAAATAGATATTATTTTTGGTACATATTAAAATTTTCAGTTTTTCTTACAACGCAGCTCCAGAAATCTCAAACCTAAAAATTTTGAACCAGCAACAACTCTTCAGAGGCGTTATCTACATGTAAAACCTTACTGTTTACACAGATGCAAAATGACTACCTTTGTATCAAAGCTGTATTGGGTCATTGTTTGTGCCAGTGAGTTGTTCACTCCTCAGCATGCTGTGCACTGATAAATGTTTGAAGCACTTAAGCTGAGCAGTGAAGGTGGTTTCTGACAGAGTACAATGGAATCTGCATTGGAAGTCAACTGGCCTTCATGTAGCTGAGCCTAATGAATTAAAAACCAAAGTTGCAGATCACCTGGGACTATCTGAACAAGCTGAAAGCTTTCCAAACTATTCCACCACAGCCGAACAGCTGATAGTCCCGGCTTTGAAATAACCAAACAGATCCTAATCAGTGCTGTTCTGTTGTATGATTTGTCCATCTGTCATGCAGTGGCACATGCATACACATACAAAACAGATTCCCACACATACGTAAAAACATACTCAGTGTCACTGATAAACACACCAGCTTTGAGTGTGTGATCACAGCCACACCCCGACACATCCTCACACAGATGTACACACATACTGCTGGTGTGAAAAATTCAGAACATGCCTGTCTCTTTACACTGCACTCTGACCCTCAAACTGGGGATTACACAAAGGATAATCCCTGTGTATGCTTGTGTGTCTGTCACTCTGCCTGCCTGTCCATCTATCCGTCCACTCTCTCTGTCCATCTACACCTGACATCAACTTCACTTCCCTGAAATCAACACAGGCAATAACAACTGCTCCCTGGTGTCTCTTTGCTTGTGGTTTGAGCTTAACAAATGAAAGTTCACCTCCTGGGTGATTCTTAAGTGACCAATACTATGTCATTACTTTAGTCACTATATTATTACTGTCAAGTCTCATGTACCACTGTCTGCTGCTAAGCTCTACTCTTCAAGTGCTAGTCCTCAGTCCTTTGCCTTAGTATATGGATGCTATGTTATATGTCCTTGCAAATAATTGCTTTATGGTTTCATTTAGACAAATTATTTTTCCTTTTTGAAGAAGATTGTTAGAAATAGCAGGAAAATGCAGTTTAAAGACTATACAGACATCAGGCAGATTGGAGCAGCATGCCCAAAGCAACTTGGAAACTGCAACCTGTGAATATCATGCTTTTGTGCTTTTATTTTTGGCATTTATTAAACCACTAAGTATTGAAATTATTGACTTAAATCCTGCTTTATAATTATGACATAAAAGATGCAATAATACCATAACAGACACACACACACACACACACAATTCATGCAAAAAATTAATCATATTGTATGGTATTTTTCATGCATTTACTCATCCAGTGTTGAACCCGTCTTTCTGTGCCGGGGTGAGAATAATGGGTCAAGCTAACTGCTTTTGTGAACTGCTAAACTCCCCTATTCAGCGATTAAAGCAGTCAGGCGCAAGTGCCCAGTCTGTGTGAATGAGAGACAAAGACAGAAAGTATGGGTGGGTTACACAAGTGCACATGAGAGGAGATACAATTTATTGTGTGGGGTTTTTTGTGGGGGGGGGGATGAAGAAAATAGGCATTAGCTGGAAGGTGATAAAGAATGAGTGAAAGATGAAGACATCGAAACCCATGGTGAAACTGCAGCTCAACAAACAGTGGGTGTGGTGTTGCTATGGCAATGTATATCCCCCTAGAGGGTGGGGACAACAGGTGCTGTGGCAAAACAAATGACTTCATGGTCATCAAGGCTCTTTGTTACTGTCGCCTTTTGTGGCAAGCCGACTGAGATGGAGTGAAACACATCCGATTCTTCTGCCACAGAGCTTAAAGTGGAAGCATGGCTCATCAAGTATTGATCAGGGAAAAAAAAAAAAAAAAAAAAAACTCTAAAAGCCTTGCAGTCAGTCAGAGCGAGACATGCCATGTTTTGACAGTTTTCTATCATTTGACCTGTTTTGCTCACACTGGTTGCAAATATGCGCTTACACACACACAAAACATACAATTAAAAGAAATGGTTTGGGTTTTTTTCATCTTTTTTCAACCACACACACTAATAAGAGCAAAGTTTAAGTGCACTGGTCAGACAAAATAAGTATTTAAAGTTTCTGGAGGACTGATGAGAAATCCTTTATTTTCTGATCACTTAGAGACTAAAAAGACTATTCAGTTCATTAAGGAAATTATCTACAGAATGACAACTAAAGTAATCAGCAGTCCTCATCAGGAATAATCAGCCTGTTCTCCATTCATGCAACAGCAAGCATTCAGACCACTGCAACATGAGCACACATCAGCAACATCTCAGCTCGCTGCCATTCATTTTGTAACTACTAACCTTAACCCTTAAGTCTAAAATTAGACATCCCTGCAAGATGTCCTCAATTTCAGAACAGTGTTCCACTTTCTCAATTACTGCAAGGACATGTTGCCTTTAAAGTCACATCATTGTGACCAGCTCTTATCGTGCAAGCAAATGACATAACCACACACAATATTTAGCCATGTTCTATCAGCTAAATCCCAGACCAGTGACCTCTGACTTCTAACCAGGAAACAGGAATTAACCCTCCTCCAGTTTCCCCTCCAACTGATCCTCCATCCCTCCATCTTTATCTTCATCTTCAATTTCCATTTTTAGCGACGTGTCTCCCTAAGTACCTGCCTTCCGCAAGCCCCTTTCATCAGAAATCCATTACAAATAAAAACCAGGAAATGACAGAGCAAAACATCCGTACATTCATGGTATTCTGTGTATCCAAGTTGTGTCACACAAACCTCTTGTTTCCCTCAAAGCAAAACTTTGGCAGTGTACGCAAATACAGCATGTGACAAACTTTACATCTCAAAAGCGACCTCCGGTTGAGAGCCCTTCGCAGACCCTCAGGTGTATACCATCATCGGGGGCAGTGTTAAACACACTGTCTGGAACAACCACTACTCTAAACACTAAACTTGTGTTTGCGCCGTTGTTGTCCCTTTATCTTAGCTCCATCGACTGTATAGAAGACCGACAATCTGGCTTCACTTCCTCCCACTGTACAATAGCGAAGCAACTTGATTGTGGAGCACACTGCCTAACATCTAGGGTGTGGGGATTTAAAACCAGAAGCGATCAAGATGTTTTGGGTCACTTTTGGTGACCTATGAGATCAGTGGGGTTTTTTTGTTTTGTTTTGTTTTTTTACAGTCATTGCTTAGCCCCTGCCACAGAGAATACAGAAGTCACAATATTCAATGAACTTCTTTGTCATGAAGTAAATCCAAATGCTAAAAACAATGAAAACTGTCCACTGCAGTCTGTGCTCCTCATGCCACCCCCCCCGTGAACTCCGCTGTCACTCTTTCCTGTTCAAACAAACTTTTCAACCCATCAGCATTCCACCACACATGGCTGGATACCCATAGTCCTTCAGTTTGCACAGCCAAAGATTTACACAAGTGTCAACCAATGTGGGACCATAAATCCTACATTAACACTTGTGTGTGTCAGGTTCATGTATAAATCTATGTCCCTGGTCAGCTTTTTGAAGAAGTCTCTACTGCAGTCTTACTAGAGAGCACCCAGTTACATTTCACTTTTAAACACACAGGGTGGGGCAACTAGAGTCAAGGCTGACAAGTAAAAAGACTTTTGCATAAATAGCAAATATCACATATGTACTGTGGCTCTCTGCTCCACTGATAAGGGGCTGTCTGAATTACATCAATATCCCCTCATGACAAAGTGTCATATGTCCTACTTCATTTCTTCAGCAGCTTTTTCATATAGCGATGCCACAGCAGTGAAGACCATAGGGATGACAGGTACTGGCTGATGAAGTTGTACAAAAAAACCTCACTGCAGGTACACAGCTAGCAGAAAAGCCAGGTGCTGAGTATTAACTCAGTTAATATTAGTGTTTTCAATTAAACTATCTTGCCATACAGTCCTCAGCACTGGGTAATGTGTCTGACTTTTCTCTATTGCCAGTTTTAGCCACACTACCTCTTCCTGTCAAATACTTCTGGCTAATGAGAAAGGTTACTCACCCTACTTTCTGTTAGTCCCCCCATCACAAATACATTCACTGGGTTCATTACACTCTTTGCAAAATGTTTTACAAACTCCAGAGCATCTTTCTGACCACTAATGGGAACAAGTTAGTAGGGCTGCACTCCCACTCAGCTTTCTTGGAAGAAATAAACAAAAGAACCACCAACAACTGACTAAATTATCATTACTCTTTAATCCATGTTCTTATTAATTACCCAGCCCTAGATTATCATGGATTTTGCTACTTTGCTTACCTTTTATACTTTTTTATCAAAGACTTTTAGAGCACCCAACTACAGATGATATCCCTGAGAAAATTAAAACTTTTCTGATCAAATGCACAGACACAAGCTTTGCCAAGTTTCTCATTTGTCCTGACTGTTCAAATTTTAGAGCGCAATGCTGAGGATATGCCGCAAGATATGATATCAGTATCAGGAGCATAATATTATCAGTCTTTCAAGTTGATACTCTCAGTGCCAAGACTTCCTTGTGTTGCGCCGTAAGTTGTGGCTTTCCAAAGATGAAGGCACTGCCTCTGGTCTGTTCTCTGTGAGAATGTGACCCTCTGCTGATTAATCTCTTTTTAACTATGTCTGGCTCCAGGCCAAATCTACAGGCCCACACTCTCCTTCTGTTTTTATTCTGTCATTTCTTTCAGAGCCTGACATTTGCTGGGGAAGGCAGTCTGCCCTTTCTTCTTCTCTGATGTAAAATGCTGCCCTTCAACACAAGGACGTCTTATTCTACAGTACAAGAGACAGATTGGAGAAAAAAATATATATATATATGTGCCTTGAGGCGACTGTTTGTTGTGATTTGGTGCTATATAAAGAAAACTGAACTGAATATATGTGTGTGTAACTTTACTATTCTCTACAATTCAAATACTGTGAAACTCAACCACATATTTACTTTTTTTTGTCATTCACATGGATGAACCTCTTGCCCAGAGAAACTAATCCACCTCCCCTCTTCCATTTTGTCCTCTCCTTCAAACACGCCCTTTATATCTCTATCCCTCTTTCACTCTCCCCTCACCGTCTCTGTAGGGGTAATAAGCTGAACATTGCATTACAGTTTCCATTCATCCATGCCTCTCTGATCTTCTCTGTGTGAACTGGAGTCCTGTGGTGCCCGCTGGCCGTGAAAGCTACAGAGGCTAATACGTGCCTGTTGAGGCTGACTGCAGCAATGTACAATATGTTCACCTTAATAACTGCCCCAGTATCACTACACTCATGAAGGAGATGAAAGCCTAAGACTGTGCTTTGTGGTTAAAGTAGTAACTGCTTTCATTCACTGGAATTGGGCAAGAAAACTGCAGTACCTGGATTTTTGACACACACACACACACACACATATACATATATATATATATATATATATATACACACGCTACTTTATAAAAACGCCACAGTGTTATTCATTCAAACTGATGCGGGACAGTAGGATTATCTGTGTGTGCCTGAGTTGATGTGACGAGTTCTGCTCCTGTTGAACCCACAGGGTCAGGATGAAAACACACATACACGCACAAACACACATGCAGGGATGTTCCCATAGCCCTTCCGAATGGTTAAGCAATATCTTTCACTCTCTCTGGCTCTCTCACTCAGTCTGTCTTCTCATGTCTGACTCTTATTTCCTCACTACGTGTCTGTTTTCCTTCATTTCTCCTTTCAACCTGCCGTCCTACACAGTGGTGCACTCTAGTTTATTGTAGTGACTATACAGCGATTACTTCCCCTCAGTCTAGTGCACACCCATCCTGAGTGATGAGTAAGGTTGCTCATTAGAGAAAGGTGATAGCAAGCTAGTGGTAGGGGATGGATAATCTGCATATTTATGGCTAGTTGTGAGTGATGTCAACATGGATCAGTTTTTAAAAGCTTAAGAGCTAAATTCACATAGATATTAGTGGTGTAAACGGAGAAAAAATTTTTTTTACAATACAAACATTCACAGGTTCGCAACATGGTTTGGTCTTTGCGGACGCTGCTAAAAAGGAAGGTGGGGAAAAAAGCAATCAAAAACAAAAATTTGCTAAATCCATAGGAAATGCAAAGTTTCTACACTCTGCAATCCAGCAAGTTCAGAGTTAAGTTCCAGATAGATCCAATGAGCAGATTCTCCCACCAGAACAACCAATTAAGTCGTCTCATTAGTGGGTTTGACAGAGCTGCCACTGTTCTGCACATCCTGAGAGTCTGACAATGAACATAGCACTGATGATTATAGATAAACTATACACACAGCGAGGAGCCTGACAGGAAAAAACAGAACCCAGAAACAGACACACTTGCTCCTAGCTTCCCCTTACAGCTTACAAAACAAAAAACAGCTTCCTGCTTGCACCAGTATTGGACTAAAATGTTTACTTCCCACTGTAAAGTGGCTTTGCGGCTGCTAATCATGAAAGCTTTAAATACTGAAGTTGTTTGTTGTATTTGACTGTAAGTGTGCAACATGTGCTTCCACACCAAAATAAACTAAACACCTGCAAAGCAAAAAGTACATTACCCAAAACAATAATATTTAGGTCCTCAGCTGTTTTTCTGTTGTACTGGATTGGCTTATATTGTACAGGTGCCCATTTTTAAATTGAGGACAGAAGCTCAGAAGCTGCATTTCTGTCTGAACTCTTAAGCTGATAACTGGGGACACTTTTTCCTTTTAATTCTAAGAAAGTAGAAACCTTGTTAAAATGATTGGCTGATAAGTAACTAAAATGCCTCATGTTAATGTATAGTTGTTGTGTAGATGAGGACTGATTAAACTCTTTGTTTCAAACAGAGACATTAGCAGAGGAAACAGCATTGGAGAAAATTTAGTATGACATGAGAAAAAAAAAATCCATGCTCTGCCCATCACATCAGAATAAATACCAATGTCAATTCAAATAAGGTGTGGCATCATCAGAAGGCACATACAGGGTTATTTTTAATTAAAGAAATTACACACATGCTGGTTGCTCTGCACGTAACTCACAGCTATGTATCATTATGCCAAAGTGTAATCAGTTCACCCTTAAGTCCAAATGAACATTTGTGTTCAATTTTAAAGAAATCCCTCAATTTATCAGAGATGTGATACTGCATTCACGAGAACAGATAATCAATACAATGCATGCAATAACCGTTCTTGGAACAAAAAGGTTGGGGGTTCAAATTCCGGCCAGAGGATAGGGGTGTGCGATATATATCGTCTACGATAATATCTTAATTGCCATATTAACAATGTGCGAGTTGACGTTAACGAGTATGCTACTGACTGGAGAAGGAAAAAACAAACAACAACAATCAAAGCGCCTCTACTCCACGCGTTAACTATTTCATGCTTTTTAGTATAGGCTGTTAAGTGTGCACATTGAGTGTCCATACAATGTGCTAGCATAGCTGCCTAAACAACACACCTAAAGCTGGAAATGAGTGAACACACTGCGCCAGGGGAAGAAATTCAGATCGCCAGCCTCGTAGTCTATTGCTAAGGTTTAATTCATAGGCGAGGATCATCTTCACTCATGTGGAGGTGGTTTGAATTTGAAAAGACTGACATTGCTCAAAAGATGGCAGTTAGCACACTTTGTAAGAAAGCAGTTGCGTTTAAAGATAGCTCGACAACTAACCTTTTTACATCATCTATGAACTAAGGACCCCACAGAGTATGAGGATTATGAAAAGCTTCAGGAGTCCGCTGTCCATGAGAAACCTAAATCAGCTAAGGTGTCTGGCAAAACACACACTCAACAAACTTTAGCGGAGTCATTTTAAATTGTCGTCGTGCAACTTGTGTGTACAATGACAAAGATTCTAATTCATTCGCGAAAAAAGTGCATTACACCAAATTGCCCAATGACGCTGGGATTGGCCCCGGCCCCAGCACCCCTGCCAACCGGTGGGATAAAGTGGAAGATAATGGATGGATGGATGGATGTTAATATCCTTTAAGTCTTAAAAGTCTTATATTTTACTACCTTGCACTGCAAGCTAGTGCAAGCTTGCAGTGCAAGCTAGTAAAATATAAGACTTATACAAACACATTTTTTAAATAAAGCAAAATATTGTTTATCATTATAAACAAAATTACAGAAAATAGAGATATAATTTTTTGTCAATATCACACAACCCTATTAGAGCATGCAGCAAGTAACGGTCCCCAGGTTAGGCCATACCAACTCAGACATCTCCTGGATTAACAAGGTCTGCATCAGGTGTTGAGGAACCAGAAATCAAAACATGAAAGCTCCTTACCATGCATGGAGGATTTCACTCCAAGTCCAGCACCCTTAGACTATACACTGCACGGAAGGAAGGCGGCAGAGGACTAGTGAGTGTCAGAACTACTATCCTGCATGAAACAACAAAAATCCATGAGTACACAGGGTTCTAGCCAGAAAAACAATTAAGCCCAGCACATGTGTGTTGGGGGTGTGGAGTTAATTAGCATTAGCTTGCTAATGCTAAACAGTAAATGCCATGCCAGCTTGCTAATTCAGTGACAATGAACAGCTGGATAATATTATGCATTTAATATTCTCTGATAATGGTTAGTCCTACGGGTCGTTGAAGGCACCTGAATCTGATTGGACCATGGGAATTGATGCCGATAGGGGAGTGTGGACCCCTCAAGTCTGTGGAAGCTCTGAAAATTAGATGCACGTTTACCTGCAGCTATAGTTAATAAACATTCCTTAAGCAACACGTCAGTGTTTTATCCTTACGAGTCTACGAAGACAAGAAACAAGACACGCTCCTGAGATTTTATGTTTAAACCCAAAATTGTGCTTTGAGCTCCCTTTTTCCTCTACTTCCCTCTCAATGTGAACAAGACCGTTGCAAGATTGTGCATGCATATTGTGAACAAAACTGACTGTACCCGGTGGTAGATTGCAAAATTTACTGCAGTTTTTCGCTGTGTAAAATAAAGAGCAGTGGATGGAGCAGCTACAAAGTTCTCTTTTCTTCACACTGACACTTGCTGATCAGGTGGCTGATAAAGGACCGCCAGCTGTTTCCCAGTAAAGGTGTTAATGGTGGTTACAGGAACAAGTGCTGCTGCTTTGGGCGCTAGAAAAACGTTTCCTTTCATGCCACCTGAGCTCACCATCTCGATAACGGCTCCGCTGCTTTACGCTTGCTTCATGTGTGCAGACAGACTACACGCAAAACAACTGCTGCTGTTGTGTTATCAGTGTTTTGTTGAAAAACTGGGGGCTGCATGCGCTTAACATTGTAATGCTTTGTATTCACACTTGCCCTCCTAAATACGTTTCTATTGCAGTCTATTTTTAGCCGCTAATCGGGGATTAAAGCATAAATATTTTGATGGAGCTCCTCGATACCTAACGGGTGAGCGGGTGGATTTCCAGTCGTTACCGAATGGTCGCTAGTGCTAATGGCAACGCCTGCTAGCAAACTGTGGTGACAGTGATACGTTCTGGTATCTTAACAGCTGCACACACACACACACACGTGTGGAGAGCAGTGGAAGTGTGAAAAAACATCTCAGCGATGATCTGTGTTAAAGGTCGTTTTACCTAATGACGGAAATCCGTGGTAGTAACGGAGAACTTTAATGCTGCTAATGTGGCTGAAACGCTCTGCTTACACAGTGACACCTGAACTGCAGTAGACTCTGCATCAAAGCAACACATTTGTTTTGAGGAATTTTTAATATTTCATTCGAGTTACTCGAGGAATCGTTGCAGCCCCAATTGACTTGTGATGTTTGGAGGGACCCACAAGATCACTTAAAAGTTACGGCTGGTTGTTTGAATGTCTACTATACTGTTTGAATGACTACTATACTACATGTACTAGTATACCAGGTAGCTTTTTTTTTTCTCAGCTTGTGAGTGCAATGACACTGCACCCATCTGTTTAGTTTGAAGACCACAGCTACAACTACACAGGCCCAAATTTATGGAGAATCTAAAGTGATATGTGGCCAGACTAATATTTATGAAGGGCCAGCACTGACCTGCTGTGCTCTCAAGTCCTTAAAGTCTCTTTTAACCTAAAACATTATTTTTCCACTAAATGCAAATGACTTTTAATCGAAAAAAAAAAAGATGGCACCCCACCAGCTACCTGGAAGAACAACAACTGTTGCAGCCTGTGAAATGACTAGATTAACTTTTAGAAAAAACAATGGTTAGTTCTTTGATCCCAGCGTACACATTAGGGGCACAGCCTGGGGCTGTTTACTGTGCATGACTTTATCTCTGTCCTGATGTCCTTCATTACTATCTAACCTACCTTCCTTTCACACAGAGCACAATCACAGTTGAGCTGATTAAGGCCATGGGTACTTAACACATACTATGACATATGATTAGATTCAAGAGTGACTGTTATGAACATAAGTACATGGCTAGATGCCCTAATATTAGTCTGCATGTACTGGTCTCAGTTGTGGTATTTCTGAACATCAAACACTGATAATCATTGATATACCAGGTATTTTTGATGATCAAAAGGAGACATTTAAAGACTAACAATGGCACAATACACACAGATATGAACAGATATGTTTGCCAGTTGCCAGCAACGTCTTACAAGTCTGGACAATCTCGGCTCTGTCCAGTCTGCCTGCATCTGTCTGAACTAGTTGTGTCCGTGCCATCTGACAAATTACAGCTTCTATGGTTCTGTCTAGGAAACAAATAAACACACACGTATTGCATGTAGACAGACCTAGGCTAGCAGACATATAATAAAATGGTGAGAAAATAAAAGTGTAAACAACATCACACCACATCCTTTTTCTCTGTTTGCTAAGGGCAGACACTACTACACATAGTGTAGCGGTAAATAACCTGGTCACTATAGTCAAAAATTAATTTTTTCTGTCATTTAAATGCTTATCTATTACTTAATTACTTTGAAGTTTTATAACTGGCCACAGAGGAGGTCTTTATAAGTAAAAAAAAAAAAAACAGTTCAAAGTTCAAAATTCATACCCACCTTCACATTCTCCAAAGCCATCCACTGGGCCAGCCTGGAGTCTCTGCCAGGCCGATCTGGCCCTTGGGCCTTATGTTTAACACCCCTGGTCTAAACCCATCTTTGAAATGCCTCAAACAAGCAAAGTGGACTGCATTTCTCAAAAAGCTTTGAGAACCACTCACGAATATGAAACCATATGAAATAAATGTCACTTATCTGGAAACTGGTTTTTATTTTTATTTTTTTTTAAAGAAAGAAAGAAAGAAAATGTCTGCACAGGCGACTGACCGAACAAACACCATGTAAATTAAATGTAAACTCGTTCTGAACAGCGTGGTGCTACAGCAGATTCACTGTGTACTACTTGTTAACTCCGCGGCAGGAAGGAGCTGCACGCATTGTCCCGCAGAAAGACGGAGCCGGATGTTTGAATAGTCAAAGATACCGTGGCGTGTTTAAAACCCGCCGTTACACCGACGGTAGCATTCACCTATCTAACTGAACCCCAGACAACACAACTACCACGGGTACAGGGATTCGGTCTATTCATTTAGAAAGTGAATTTTACCTCCGTGTAAGCCACGCAAGTTTTTACCTGCTTCACTAAACCTTTGATGTTAACTACCTAAAAAGCATCCGCGCGAGAGGACCGCGGGGCATGGAGGTAGTAAGGTGATAACAGGGACAGTTAATATGGAAGGATATAGGCGCCATGAAGCGCCTCACATCGAAGGTATGACTAGAACTCTGAATAACGCCTTTCAATCACAAACGTACTGTTTGCTTTGCCTCTTTAAATCAACTACCTCTGGTTACAGTGCACATCGGCGCAGGTTGAGTACGTTACCAATATACTACGTGCAAAATACCCCAAAAAGCGATGAACCAGCTGCAGTCGCTGATGTAGAAATCACGTGACTCAAAGGAGGTTAAATTAAACGTTACCTGTTGTGAATTTCCAACGATGCGTGTGGTGAGAGTTTTCCAAACGTGGACTCGCGCTCTGTTCTCCTCCAAAAAATAACGTACGCCCCACTACCTCAGCCTCCAAAAATCTCAACTACAGTCCACACCGAAGATTTGGCCAGAGCTCAAAGCAAACGTGTCCATCATCCCCGAAGGCCCGCCCTTATACAGTGAAAACATCTTTGCGCTGACTCCCATTGGCTCAGAGAGATTACTGTATTAGATCTCGATATGTGATTGGTCGTACGTGTTGTCCTTTAGCGTTGGAGGGATGTTCAACGAAGACATGGTAGTGCTAATGTAGCGGAGCAGCTCCCTCTAGAGGATTTCGGGGTCTTTTTTTGGCTGTTTTCTGTTTAATATGTATAAATAGATAAATTTTAAGCATTGAATGAAAGTGTAAATACATTTTTAGTCTTTCAGTTCGAAAGCAAATGGGCTCTGATTTTTTTTTTTGTTAGTGTGGTTTAATTTACTCTACCTGAAAATATATTTTGTTTACCAAATGGCCAGAAATAAGAGATGGAGATGGAGTCAGGTGAGCCGCTGTGGCGACCCCTACAGGGAGCCGCCGAAAGAAGAAGAAGATGCAATACAGGTTCAATATTGTTTCTAAAATCCTGCAGGTGAGTTGGTCAAGACATGTTTTTCTGCCTTTAACTAAATATACAGGCTATGTTTTTCATTCATAAATTACTTGCACTTATTATCAGTAGACCTACTTTTATTGTTGTGGGGTTTTTTTTCACAGAATTTCCTAATTATAGTTTCTCAGAAATTTGAACCCATCCTACAGAAGTGACATCAAGCACATTAGTTTTTAGCTCCCATTTCACTTTCATAAGCAGTTTATTTCCAAATCAGGATCTGGGAGGGGCAAAAAGTGGTCATTGCATAACATGAAGCACGGCTGCTGCCACACACACACACCCATAGATGTACACTAACACCCACACCCAGATTAACAGAGCTTGAGTAATTGGCTTATAGAGTAAGGCAGCATGCAGATTTGACAGCTACAAAAAGATGGGTAAACAACCACACAAGGACAACGGTCATTTATAGCAGCTTGATCTGAACAACTAAAAGATGAAGCTAAATGATTGAAATATTACTAACTAATGAAAACAGTGTAACAAAGGAGTGAATGCTTCAGTGGACTCACCATTAGCAAAGCAGCATTGATCCAGCAGCAAAGCAGTCCAGAGGAGTGTGCACAGTGAGACAGAGAGAAGTTCACTGCATCAGAAATTGCTTTAAACCCTAGGCATTATTTCACATCGCATCCACATGTTTATTGTATGAGCTACATCTGCTACAGCCGCACTTGTAATGAATATAATAGACTCATTCCTTTACATCGCATGGATAAAACAGATTTTTACTGGCTGTTGTGACAGAGTTTCATGCATTTTGACATTAATAGCTACAACAATCCAGTTTCATCGAGTCTGCTCATCAGTGAAGGTGGCACAGCTGATTCCTCTGCATCCATGACTCATCCAGACCAGCCGTGGGGAAAAAGACAATACACAGCCCATCCCCTAACAGCACTGACATTGCAGCTATTACTTACACTGTTAAAGTAATCTTCAACTGCACCTGAAGTCTTCAACCTTTTTGGGCTCACTGGCCCTGTAACAGGTTTACTAAGAGGCTGGTTTCTGGGGTCTACGTGAACTGATCTCTGGAGTTATTGTTATTATGAGACGATCTGGAAGTTTTTCTTGCTTCTAAGGCATTTCATATTGCATGGCTCACCTTTAGCATTAAGATCACAATAAGAAAAACTGCAATAAATAGCAATGAGCTTTTCTAGAGCCCTAAAGGCATGCAAAGAGCTAGAGAAGTATACCTGATTGTCAGAGGTCCCATGTTGCAGAAATAGTTCCTACATTGAGATTAAGACAATCTTATGATTTGAATCTGCACCTAATCAGCCTGACTCAATCTATGGTGCCTGTATCCCTCTCTTCTTGCGCTCTCTCTTCTGTTGATTATAGCAGCGCTTCCTGCTTTGTCCTATAGAAACCTCTCAGTGCGTGGAAAGCAGCCCACTGAGCACTCTTTGCCTTCTGCAAAGGCTCACGGGGTTGGATAGCTGTATCCTCCCAGTAAACCTACAACTTGTGCTACAGTGTCCACACGCTAACAGTCTTCATGATCAGAATCAGAACAGTAGGCTAGCTGTTTGGTTTCACATGCAGACATGAGATCAACCCGGTACAGATTCTCTAAGGGATTAGTGGCGAGCACTTCTAAGGAGAATTACTGTGACACAGCCATCTGGCTAGCAAAACATTGCCCACTAGATCAGCTATTGCCCCAGCAAGTCTGTACCCTCATCCGAGGACGAGTCAGCTATGATCCTGTCATCCTGAAACCCTGAACTGAGAAACATTTATCTCTTTAACCTTTTGAAAATAGGACACAGGCAGCAAGTACCTAAAATCCTTAAAAATGGCTGATTTCTCTTTAATTCCACCAGTCTCCATTAAATTAATTTTAAGTTTTATAGAATGAGACCTAAATCTGAAACAATATAAGGTTACACTAGCTAAAAATGATCAAGTTTTTATGCTTTAATTTCTATTTTTAGTTTTGATGTATAGTGATGTGTAAAAGTCTTGAGCCACACCTCATTTCTTTATATTTTCCTTTCTGGTATTTCTTTAAGTAGTCACTAAGTAGTTCTCCACACTTCTTGAAGGACATTCAAAGCTCTTCTTTGAATGTTGGCTGCATTTTTTTCTGTTGTCTGTCAAGATGATCCCACACTGCTTCAATAATGTTGAGGTCCCTGATCCATGACTGATAGTGCTCCACTGTGTGTGTGTGTGTGTGTGTGTGTTTTCTTTTCTTTTCTTTTTTTACTGTGTTTGGGATCATTGTTGTGCTGAAAAATGAAGCTGTTGCCAATCAGTCACTTTCTAGATGGTATTGCATGGTGGATCAAAATGTGATGGTACATGTCTACACTCATAATTATAGCATATCATATTATTATCAATTTTGACAGGATCTCCAACACCACTGGCTGAAATGTAGCCCCAAACCATGACAAACCCTCCACCGTGTTTTACAGATGGTTGTAGATACTCTGTTGTACCTCTCTCCTGGCCTCCTCTCTAAATATCGACAGTTTAAACTAAAACTTTCAGATTTAAATTCATCACTCCATGAGACCTGTTTAGTGATGGTTGTTCACAGTGGACATAGATGGCCTCTTTTACTCCTCTTTCAAACCATCTTCAGGTGATCTCAATAGGTCACTTGATACAGTGGGGTGAAGTCCCAAATTGGTTTCACCCGAACCCACTGATTGTAATGACCCACACCTCATTTCACACCTTGGCGCATGTGATTATGTACATGAACAATAGTGGGTCATAACCATTTCCAGGGGACTACGCCCACTGGGGTTTAAATACCTGGGTCCCTCCGCCTTTTGGTTTGAGAACTGAAGAAGCCTTTTGGATGACAGGTCTTCAAGACACAAAAAGAAGTCCAGTCACCCCTTTTTCAAGCTCCAGAGACTACTATGACCAGGATGACTGAGAAGTCTACACAGACATATTTCTTAAGACTGGCATTTTGACTGCCACCCTTCCATTTCTGATGCGGCGTCAACAATCAGTAGATTGATCAACTGAAACAGCATTTTTCTGTTATCTTACAACACTGGTTCATCCCTTAAGTCAGAAGGTTGGTTTTTTTTGCGCTTGAATGATTCATAGGCCAGAGTCAAGTGGTTTACCAGCCAAATAATAATAATAAATATAATTTTACCTGACAAACAGCTGATAAGAAGTTGCTCCGTCTGAGTGGACTGCGTACTTCCCTGAATAACTCTACTTCTCTTGCTCTAGCTTCAACAGATACAAGGACACTGAACAAATGCTTCTTTATCCATTCCCACCTGTTTGTTTCATGTAAAGTTAGGCATTAGCTCTCTCACTCACTCACCCTGCTCTGTGTGTGTGTGTGTGTGTGTGTGTGTGTGTGTGTGGTAACTCTAAACTCCAGGATCAGGTGTCAGTCAAGGAAGGAAGAGCGAGAAAGAACGTAGAAAAGACAAACAACTTAATGTGCAGATCGATAAAGAGAGGGAAGTCATAACCTGAAATGTATGCTGTGCATGTTATGTACAGTGTATTGACAAGAAGTAGTACGGGAATGCAAGAAACATATGGAGAGAGCTCTCAGAGAGCTGTCTGCAGGGTTGCCCGTCATTACCTTATGAGCGGAAATAAAACACAAGTTTATTTAGAAACCTCTTCTTCAAGTGTCACCAAGCTGCAGTCTGTGGTTTCAGTGCTGTGTTTGCACTTGTTTTTATCACACAGAGGAAGCTTATCTCACATTTGAGCACAGATGTGTCACAGAACACCACCACAACCAAAATATCTATTTTTGTACTTTATACTTTACTATTTTTATTTTAAAGCAATAGCAACTCTTTTTAACCCTACTCTAATTTCCTTGAGAACATTTGTGTTTCGTTAAGTCACTGTTGTAAATAACAATAGTGTATTCTTAATGACTTAAAGGCACAGTGAGTAATTTTTTGAGGTTATTAAATAGATAAAAAGAATGTTTTACTTACAAATATACACTGATTAGAGTGTAATTATGTCTTCCAACAAATTTATTCTTTCTCATAAACTCAGAATTAATCCATTAATTATGGGCTCCAATATGAGAGTGGGCTCCAGTTTGTGGAGCCACCATCTTGAGTGCAGTGGCTGAGATGGACGTTGCTCTTCTGCCTAATCGCATATTATGTATGTGGCTAAAGACTGGCCACATATGCAATACACCAAGTTATTTTAATTTCAAGATCACAAATAGCTCTGTCAAACTATATATGGCCATTTAACATTTATACATGCATATTTTCATCATCTCGTTGTCATCATGTCTTTCTCCTCCTTCATCACTGCTCTCTTTCCTCGCTCATCCTCTTCCTCCTTACCTCAACTGACATCAGGAGTCTAACCAGTGTTGAGTGTACTGTGTTCCAAAGTAACTGGTTACTGTAGTCACATTATATGTTTCAGCAATGCAGTCATGTAACACCTTACTTACATTACAGTTACGTTTATGTTGTTACTCATAATACAAAGGATCCACAGGTATCTGCACGCTGGGAATATAGAAAAGGGAATAAATCCAGCAAACATACCTGTTTCTTTCTGCGCACTTGTCCTACAGTCAGCTAAATTCAGTTCGTGTGCAGGAGGAGGACAATGGTGGTCCACAACTTTTGAGGAGTGGAGATATAGACATGACTTTTATTTTTAGTGGACAAAAGGACAAGAGCACACTGGTGAAATGCAAACTGCTTCCGGGACAGAAACAACTGCCTTATACTACTAACAAAACTGATATTGTTGCAATTACTTATTGCCAGCATATTAGACATGTGACCCACCCATCTCCTGATAGCTGACAATGAGCTGGCTAAACAACAACAACAACAGCTGTTTTGAATTTGACAGCTGCGGCAAACAGCAGACTGACAGCCTACACTCACTAAAGATACCTTTAGATACCTTTAATAAAGATTACACTGAATCACTACATCATCTTGTGGTACAAAGTGGTATTACACAAAAGTACAGGACGGCTCTAGTTCAGCTACAGTTGTTATCTCTTCAAAAAAATCTAGACCTTTTGAACATAACATCATAATAGTTGTTTCCTATTCTTTTGAATGCTCTAGTTCATTTTTTAAATTACTTAAAATTTTGTAAATGCAGGAATTTATGATAAGAATGTTTAAGTGAAGAATTACACAAAACAGTTGTCAGACTCCTATGCAGTGACATGCTTCCAATGGGTCCAAGTTCCAGTTCATATCACCTGCATTTTGGCAATTTTAAATATTGTATTTACAACCCAAATTCCAAAACAAAAAAAAGCAGGGACACTGTGTAAAATGTAAATATAAACATAATGCCATGATTTACAAATCTCATAAACCCATATTTAATTCACAGAAACTCTCCACCTGGGCTATTCTACTATGTCTCAGGAAGTGGTACTAAAAAGAAACAGCTGGAGGAACATTTTCCAGCTAATTAGGTTAATAGGTCAATAACATGATTGTGTATAAAAATAAAATAAAAATTTTTTTTAGAGAGGCAAAGTTTCTTAGAGGTAAAGATGGGCAGAGGTTCACCAATCTGCAAAAAGCTGCATCTACAAACAGTGGAACAATTTCAGAATAATGTTGAGCCCACTGCATGGGCTCAGGAACACTGCCAGAGATCATAGCTTGTGAACACAGTTCACCGTGCCATCCACAAATCCAGTTTAAAGCTCCATCATACAAATAAGAAGCCACATGTGAACATGAGCGAGAAACGCCACTGTCTTCTCGGGACCAAAGCTAATTTAAAACGAACTGAGGCAAAGTGGAAAACTCTTCTGTGGTCAAATTCATTGAAATTATTTTTGGAAAACATGGACACTGCATGTTCCGAACTAAAGAGGAGAGGTACCATCCTGTTTCTTATCAGTGCTCAGTTCAAAGGTCTGCATCTCCGATGGTATGGTTGTGCATTATTACCTATAGAATTCACAGTTTGCACATCTGGAAAGGCACCGTCAGTGCTGAAAGGTATATGCAGGTTTTAGACCAACATATACTCCCATCTAGATAATGTCTTTTTCAGGAAAGAAATGTTTCAGCAAGACAATACTGCAACTGTTAACCACTGGTAAGGCCTGGATGACCTCTAATTTCCTGCTTCTAAATTCAGATAAAACTGAAGTTCTTGTACTCTGCCCCACAAATCTTAGAAACATGGTGTCAGACCAGATACTTACTCTGGATGGTATTACTTTGGCCTCCAGCAACACTGTGCGAAATCTTGGAGTCATTTTTGATGAGGATATGTCCTTCAATGCGCATATTAAACAAATATGTAGGACCGCTTTTTTACATTTGCGCAATATTTCTAAAATTAGAAGCATCCTGTCTCAGAGTGATGCTGAAAAGCTAATTCATGCATTTATTACTTCTCAGCTGGACTACTGTGATTCATTATTATCAGGCTGTCCAAAAAGCTCCCTGAAAAGCCTTCAGCTGATTCAAAATGCTGCAGCTAGAGTACTGACAGGGACTAGAAAGAGAGAGCATATTTCTCCCATATTGGCTTCTCTTCATTGGCTCCCTGTTAAATCTAGAATAGAATTTAAAATACTTCTCCTCACATAGAAGATCTTGAATAATCAGGCCCCATCTTATCTCAAAGACCTCATAGTCCCGTATCACCCAAATAAAGCACTTTGCTCTCAGACTGCTGGCTTACTTGTGGTTCCTAGGATACTTAAGAGTAGAATGGGAGGCAGAGCCTTCAGCTTTCAGGCCCCTCTTCTGTGGAACCAGCTCCCAGCTTGGATTCGGGAGACAGACACATCAGGTGACCCTGAACCACCCCTTAGTTATGCTGCTATAGACCTAGGCCACTGGGGGGTTCCCATAATGCACTGTTTCTTTTCATTCACCTTATATACTTTGTTTATACTTCACTCTGTATTTAATCATTAATTATTATTAATCTCTGGCTCTCTTCAACAGCGTGGCTTTTGTCCCGTCTCTCTCCCCTCAGCCCCAACCAGTCGTGGCAGATGACTGTCCCTCCCTGAGCCTGGTTCTGCCAGAGGTTTCTTCCTGTTAAAAGGGAGTTTTTCCTTCCCACTGTCGCCAAATGCTTGCTCATAGGGGATCGTTTTGACTGTTGGGTTTTCTCTGTATTATTGTAGGGTCTTTACCCGCAATACAAAGCGCCTTGAGGCGACTGTTTGTTGTGATTTGACTCTATATAAATAAAATTGAATTGAATTGAGTAGTGTGAATGCCTAGGTGTTTGGTTTTATACACCTGTGTCCACAGAAGTGATTGGAACACCTGAATTGAATGATTTGGATGGGTGAGTGAATGCTTTTGGTAATATAATGTGTATAAACAGTATTTACTTTTTACAGTGAGCGTTTACTCCCAGCTTGCAGATTACTTACACACCACTTGAGGGCAGCAACCCCTATTTCATCACCAGTGTCACCGCTGACTGGAAGATGAGGGAAGCTTTTAGATGGTATTTCACTATTCCTGGCCAAGTGGGAAAACAAAACAGACTCCAAAAGCTTTGGAAAGATGAGTTTTGTCCTTCACTAAATAAACATTTAATATGTTTATTTAAGATGACACATTGTTTCCGCAAATGGAAACACATTGGACTTGTTTGGTTTTTTTCATTCTTCTGCACTCTACACAAAGTCACACTTAAGCTTTCCTGGAAAAATGTGAAGAATTTTGTGTATTTCATACAAGGACAGTGGTTAAGAAACCCATACCACAGTTCAATACTGTAGCCAATTATCTCCATGTGACACCCTGACCAATGACATTCATTGCCCTTGTTATGGACCTAAAACTGGATCAAATTAAAAAGAATTTGGAAAGCTGTTCCCATTACTGTAGGATTTACTTGCTGTAGCTACTGATTCTTTTTATTAGTACATTATTATTGTCTATGAACATTTTTATACTATACCCCATGAAAAGAAAACTATGCTTAAAATTCTCTGACCTGACATCTGTAAAATTTCAGTATTCACACAGAGGTTTTGAACCCATGTGTTTTATGATTGTATTAATTGAAATCTTTGTGTTGATGAACAGATTATGGCGCTAATCTGGAGCATAACTGCAGCAGATTTCCAGTCGTCGCTTTGTTCTCATTTGGTTCAAGGTTACATTGTCACAAAGAAGATGAACACGGAGCGGCATTTTTCCACCTGTTGCTCAAGTTTTCCATCTCAACTGGAAATACTGGCACCAAACTAATCAATACCAATTCTATTTACAGTGCATAGCTTTGTAGAGGTGTGTCAGTTCTTGGGTAACACAATGCTTTAACTTCCTCAGGTATTCTCCTGACATATAGCACAGACGTTGCTGTACTATAGAAGCTTCTTGGATTTCTTCACGTCAGACACTGAATGGGTTTAACTGGAGCAGCAGTCAGAATATTCATATGCATGGGTATCAAACATACTTAAGTATTTCTTAATTAATTGAATTTTTTTATGTTTATGGTAAGTTTTGATCAACTAAACACTCCTGCTCTCTCACTCCCGGCGCTGCTGTGTTGATCTCTGTGGTCGGAGAATTCATTTTACTACTCTTGCATCACTGAGCACATTCAAATCAACAATTTCCAGCGCGGCTCTTTATGCTGGCACGCAAACAAAGAGTAAACGGATTCTCGAATGCACTGAAACAACTGCGTACATCCAAGCAACTTCACCCCATTTTTAATGCTTTTTTTTTTTGCAGCTTCTTAAAATGTAGCTTGTGAGCACATCAACCGCACTATTATTTAGGTTTTTCTTCTCATGGTGCTCAATTGACAGCTCCCTGCCGCTCAGGTTTTTCACCTGTTTGTGCTGACTTTCCAAGTCGCGGGCAATTTCAGATGACTAAGGATTTAATTATCGAGAACAGCTGAGAACACCTATGTGAATGTGCAGGGCCTTTTGTTTCAAAATTGTATTAATAACTTTCAAAGAGGCGGCAGAATGGTAACATACCCTGCGCAGTTTCCACTTCCACCCAGTTTGTGCACCACCTTTGATTATACTTGTAATGTAATTGTGTTGTTTGGCAGCTTTAATTGTTTGCTGTACAGCCTGTGGGGTAATGTGCAAACAATTTGCTGTCATACTTGAATTCTTACAGTTGGGAAAACCTTTTTGACCTGGGTATTATTTTCAAACAAGTCTGATTTATCTGAGGATGAAGTACACATACAGCATATGAGATTAGCATTGCCGTTGCTGATTACATACATATGCAGTCACTGGGCACTTTGTTAGGTAAACCTGTTTAACTGCTTGTTAACAGAACTATCTAACCAGCCAATGACACAGGAGTAAAACAATGCACTTATCATGTGGACATGATTGGGATGACCTGCCGAACTTCAAACTGGGCATAAGAATGAGGAAAAAAAGTGATTTAAGTGACTTCATTGGTTCCAGACGGGCTGGTTTGAGCATTTCAGAAACTGCTGATCCCACACAACCATCTGTGGGGTTTACAAAGAATCGGTCACAAAAAAAGAAAATATCCAGCAAGTTCTGTGTGTCAAAATGCCTTGGTGATGCCAGAGGTCAGAGCAGAATGGCCCAACTGCTTCAAGCTGATAGGAAGGAAACAGTAACTCAATAACCACTCGTTACAATCAAGGTATGCAGAAGAGCACAACATGCTGTACCTTGAAGCAGATGGGCTACAGCAGGAGAAGAAGAAGGAAAGAAGAAAAGAAGGAAGAAGGAAACTGAGGATACAATTCACATGGGATCACAACAACAGGAGATCGGAAAATCGTTGGCTGGTCTGATGAGCCTTTATTTCTGCTGTCCAGCATTTGGATGGTAGGGTCAGAATTTGGTGTAAACAGCATGAAAACATGGATCCATGCTATCGTCTATCAGTGGTTCAGGCTGATGGTGTAATGCTGTAGGGGACATTTTCTTGGCACACTTTGGGCTCCTTAGTACCAACTGAGCATCGTTTAAATGCCACAGTCTACCTGAGTATTGGTGCCGACCAAGTTCATCCCTTTATGACCACGGCGTGCCCATCTTCTGATGCCTGGTGTCAAAAAGCTCAGATCCTCTTAAACTGCTTTCTTAAAGAAGACAGTGAGTTCTCTGTACTCAAATGGCCTCCACAGTCACCAGATCTCAATCCAATAGAGCACCTTTGGGATGTGGCGGAATGGGAGCAGCAGCTGTGTGATCCCATCATATCAATATGAACCAAAGGCTCTGAGGAATGCTCTGAAGGCACCTAATAAAGTGCCCAGCTTTAAAGTACCATTAACATTGCTGCTTATATACAGAAACATAGAAAAAAGGTACCGGCCATTATACACTTTTATAAGAGATCATTCCGTCTGTAAATTTAGACTAATATTATATGCCTTTCAACGTTTCGCCAACAATACTACATGTTTTAATAAATACAAAACCCTGGATTCCTAAATACTGCAGGCTCTCGCTTTGTTTGCGCAGTCATGCGCGTCTTTAATCACTGCCAAACAAAATAAAGTTCATTTGAATTAGATGGAAAAACCTACACGATAAGGACAACGGCTGCAGTGTCTGCAGCATGTCACTTTTAACTCTTAAATTAAGTTTCAGCACCCGCACTTTTGCGCGTTTTCGCGAGGGTTTCCCCGCAGTGCACGTGCGTGCACAAAGCGAGAGAAGCTTCTTGAGCTCAGCTTTTCAGTTTTTATCCCCGCGGTGAACCGAGGGGGGGGGGTGTCAGAGGGAGAGAGGGGGGGGAGACAGAAGGAGAGAGAGAGAGAGAGGGGAGAGAGAGAAAGAGACAGAGGGAGAGAGAGAGGGGGAGAGAGAGAGACAGAGGGAGGGAGTGAGAGAGACAGAGGGAGAGGGGAGAGAGAGAGAGAGAGACAGAGGGAGAGAGAGGGAGAGAGAGAGAGAGAGGGAGAGAGAGAGAGACAGAGGGAGAGGGGGAGAGAGAGAGAGAGGGAGAGAGAGAGAGAGGAGGGGAGAGACAGACGGGAGAGAGAGAGAGAGAGAGGGAGAGACAGAGAAAGAGAGAGAGATAGTGAGGGAGGGAGACAGAAGGAGAGAGAGAGAGAGACAGAGACAGACAGAGGGAGAGAGAGAGGGAGAGAGAGAGAGAGAGAGAGAGAGGGAGTGAGAGAGACAGTGGGGAGAGACAGAGGAGAGAGAGAGAGGGAGAGAGAGAGAGGAGAGAGAGAGAGGGAGGGAGGGGGAGATACTCTCTGGTCGCTTCCGGCTTCAAGCACTCAGACAAACAGCGCTTTACTACGAGCGCAGAGGTATCGAGCAACACATGACAACAGGAGCCTCCTCACAAACTGCTTTTCCTGACAGCAAACTGCTGCACCGGCTCTGAAACGCTGTAAAGTTTTCTTCAGCAACAACCAGGTGGTCAGTGAAGAAAGGGGCATTCGGAAATCTTTTTCTTCTGTGGAAGGGGCTTTTACTTTTCTTTTCTTTTTGGAGAAAAGGTGAAAAAACTGCGTCGAAAACTCGTTCGTGGAAGAAAAACCAAACCGCACGAGAGAGGAGTAGAGACCAAGTTGCCTTTGTGCGTTTGATGTTCCGACTGTCACGCTCAGAGACGGCGAAGACTCGTCCTCGAGATATTGCTGTTAGTATCTGACGATAATCTTGCAGACTGATAATAGTGTCCCGGAGCAGCTCTGGAGAGGACAGGGCTGAGGTAAGATAACACCGGCATGACCTCCATCACCACAGTACCTTCACTGTATGTAGTTTATTACACTTTTATACCTCGGTGTGGAGCGGTGGCATCTTCTTTGGTGGGCCAGAGTGAGCCAAAGTGGGGAAGCTTTCTTTCTTTCTTTCTTTCTTTCTTTCTTTCTTTCTTTCTTTCAACAGTAATTACCTCAAATAAAATTTGCTCTTATTTTCTGTTTTGTGTAGCATCACGCAGGCTAAAGTTATTCTTTCAGTTCTGGATTTTGAGAGCATTTTATGGCAGTTGTATCAAAAAAATGAATCCACTTCTCAAAGCTGAATCATTGCAAATACCTATTCTAAGGTATTCTGCAGGAGGTAACCATTCATGGAAAACTGAAACACAGCCAGTGACTTTAAAAGTGCTTAAAGTCAAGTTTTATTTACCAGACGAGTTTGTATAAATTTGCCTTTTTCTAGGCCTACCTTGATTTGTTTTTGTTTGTTTTTTTTGTGCATCAGCTTTTGCTCCTAGAAACAAATCTAGCGCAGACTTTAGTTTAACTTGGGGAATAATAAGCAGCTATATAACCCGTAGCTTGCATAATAATGGATATTATAATTGCATTAGACAGTTATTTTCATTATTGACTGAAAATAATGTCCACCTAATGTCTTTTTTTATACACTAAATACTTTTTTAATATAAACAAACAACAATTAATAAATATATTGTTTTAGAATAATTGTTGATTATTGCAGCTTTGTTTATTTGTAGCTTTGTTAGGGTCTGACCCAACCCTTTGAAAGCGAGACACTGAGTTTTGTGTGTTCCATCTGTTAGGGGTTTGTGGTATGGACTCGAGCTTCTGTTGTCACACATGCAGTTTTATTTAGCAAACTTATATATTTAGTCTTGCATAATCCAGTTCTCTCCTGAGAAGCTGCTTAACTTGTTTAAACAAATCATATCACCTGCTTATAGAAGTGTAACATTGCCCAGAATATCCTGATACACAAAGAAGGATCTAAAATGTGTAAACACAGAAAAGCTCACACAGAAACAGATGTCACTGTAATGTATCATCGAATTACCTCACTCAGCCTTCTCCTTATAATATCTTCTTGTAAATTCCAAGGAGCATTCATCATCATCATCATTCCACACTTCTTTTTTTTTTCTAGCAGCTGCCTTTTTAGGTTTATTGCCCACTTGTGTAGGCAAGCGGACAGTTTGAATGCTGATACAGTCCCACTCAGTGTGTGTGACATTAGGCTGTGCAAAAGCACTGACAACACTCTGAAGTGGTTTAAGTGCGGCAATGCGAGTGTATTGACAACAGTGTTTGTTTAAATCCCTTTTTAAAGAACCATAGTATCTGTTAATGTAGCTTTTCAAATTGATTTCTCTTCTGTTGAATTTTTCCTTTCAGGAAATGTCCTGCCCCTTTATTTAGACCATCGGGGCGCAAAAGATGTGCTTTGCTTTATGCACGATCTGTTTTATCTCGTGTGAATCAACTTGATCCGTTTTATGGAGCAATCAGACCAATGTTTAAACAGTTTTGATCCTTTTTTTTTTTTTGGTAAAATCTAATCTTTGATGGTCCAAGTGAAGAAATGAACCCCCTTAAACCTAAAAATTCAGAAAGCATTTAGCTCAAGATGGAAAATATGTGCAGTGTTGAAAATGGTTCTTGGTGCCCAGTGCCACTTCATTACTCACTCCAAACTGTTTCACAGAAAGTAAATTCATGTTTATGTATATACTGAACATTAGTATGTCTGCTTTACGCTCAGTGAAAACTTTATTAGGTGCACCTCGATGGCTCCAGGATGGAGCCTCTTTTTCTTTCAGAGCTGCTTTATTAGATTCAACAAGGTGCTGGAAACATTCCTCAGAAATTTTGGTTTATGTTGACGTGACATCATCACAGATCAGCTGCATCCATGAATCTTCTGCCCTACTGGAGCTCTACTGGACTGAGATGTGCTGACAGTGGAGGCTGTTAGAGGACAGTGCGCTCACTGTCGTGCTCAAGAAACCAGTTTGAGATGATTTGAGATTGGGACATGGTGCATTATGGTCCTTCCACGTAGAAAGTGGTATGTGCTGCGATGGCGCTCTGTCATCTTTTTGCGCCCATTCATGCTCTTTATGTGTACTACACATCATTCTTCATTTCTATTGGTCACATGCATGCACGTCAGTGCTGAACATCAGAAGTCCACCAACAACAACATTCAGCCCGTCAGCTTCGGGGCTCAGAGACACTCTTCTGCGTACTTTGGCTGTAATGAGTGGTTATCTGAGTTACTGTTGCCTTCCTATGTGCTGAGCCCTTCTGACCTCTGACATCAACAAAGCATTTTCTCCCAGCTGCTTTCCTTTTCTCGGACAATTCCCCCTAAACCCCAGAGATGGATGTGTGGGAAAATCCCAGCAGATCACCAGTTTCTGAAATCCTCAGACCGGCCCGTCTGGTACCAATATGCCACCTTCAAAGTCTCTTAAACCACCTTTCTTCATCATTCTGATGCTCAGTTTGAACTTCAGCCTAAATGCACTGAGCTCCCTCCATATGATTGGCTGGTTAGATATTTGTATTCATGAGCATTAATTAATATATTCGTATATTTACCTCCTAACAGCCACCAGCTCTCCAGTGACCCATCTATAGTAAGGGCCTGGTTTTCCCTTTCTTCTCCTCCATGTCCTGCCTGGCTTACATCATAATTTTGTTTTCAAGTCCCAAATTATTTCAACCTTATTAAGGAGGCACATTTTTGGAAAGTAGAAGATATTATTTAATTAAGTCTTATGCCCTTAGTTTCCCTGTTATAAGCTTTTCCTTTGAGGTGTTCCAAAATAACCTGTAAACAGGGATGAATGTGACCCTCCTCTCATTTATATTCTCTCTCTATTTCTTGGCGTCTCTCTGTTCTGACCCATCTGTGTTTCTGCTTCCTTTCCCTCTCCTCTCAGTCCTCTCTTGCTTCTGTTAAAATTTTCTTTTCAAGCCCAGAATGATTTCTCTGTCCCTCATCCAATGATTTGGCTCCCAGCCTTTCTCCATCTTGTCTCAGCACAGCGGGCGTCCACCCTTCACCTCTGACCCTCTTTAACGTGTCAATGACCAGGAAGACGAGAGGAAGTGACCTCAACCGGCATGGTGTGAAACATGAGTGTTCGACACCCTTAAAGGGTCACGTCTGGAGAGAAAAGTGGTTTGTTTCTATTTTTTTGATCAAGAGGCATTTGTTGTGAGTGCATAGTTCGGGCTGCAGTCTTCCTCCGATTTACCATAAACAAACATAAACAATTGTTTTATAAGTGATTATTATTTTATGCAGTGATCAGATCTAAACACTGAATGGATCAAATAAGAGTGCAGCACTCGTATTTAGATGGAAACATGTAATTAAATCAGCTTCAAGTCAGCCGAGCGTGTAAGACTTCAGGCTGCAGTGTCTGAAGGTCACATTTAACTGAACATCCTGGGGAGAAAACACTGCAGTTCCTCTGCCGTCCAGCAGAGGCTCCACGGTGAGTCAGTCCCACAGACTCCCATGTTAAAACTTCATGGCAGAAATAAACATGCTTACAGCCTGATACACAGACTGCTTGAGTCTCTGTAGATAATTTCCCCTTCATAACAACTGTGCAGGGGACGATGTTTTTATAACTGACTTGTTCACATTGGATTGAGGATTAAAGTTTGCATTATTAGGGGCGTGGCCTCTTTGACTGACAGGTGGACGGTGACACAGGCGGCTGTAGCTGCTAGCTGTCCGCTAGGCTTCACCTCAGCTAATGTCACGGTGGGAGAGCTGCTGTGCCGGAAGGAAGGAGGGAGGACCCCAAGGGCAGACTCCGGGAACACACGTTTATTAAACGGAAGGTGTACAAAAACACACACATGAACTCCCCCTGGGAAATATACAGATTAGGGAGAGACCAGGAAACACGCAGGAACGACAGCAGGGTACAACCACTGATGACGCGACAAGGAACGGAAGAAAACTGAGGGCTTAAATACACAAGAGGAAATCAGGGCAAGAGGAAACAGCAGGTGAAACAAATGAAATAAACAACAGGGGAAGCAAAGCCAAACACAAGACATAGGGAACACAGGACTATCAAAATAAAACAGGAAGTCAAACAGGGAAAACAAGGACGCAGACCTGACACCGGGAAACACCAGGGACCAGAAATAAACCGAAATACAAAAAGGGACAGGGAAACATAACCACAGAACTCAAAACGCTGGGCCACCGGCCCAGGACCACAACAGCTAACTGGAGTCCCTGAACTGGACCTGTGGGCCGTGTTTGTGCTGTTGGAGCCTTTTGGATGCAACTATCCGACCAATAATATGGCTGCCGTGCGCTTCATTGGACTAGCAGACCATCAAAGATTCTAGGAGACAGTTTAGGTGTTTCAGGCATCTATCCAGGTGCCTCCTGGACAGCTTCTGGACGAGGTGTTCTAGGCATATCCTACTGGGAGGAGGGCCCTGGGCAGACCCAGAACAAGCTGGAGAGATTAAGTGTCTCAGGCAGCCTGATGGCGACAACAACAACAGCATCAAAATATTCAGGAGATATAAAAATGACAAAAACAGACTAAAGTTTTTGTGTTTTTTGCCTCAAATGAAAAACAGTGACAGCTGAGCTAAAGAATGAGCCTCACACGCTGCACAAACAGCCGCAGTTTATTTACGAACGTGGAACATTAGAGATTTGTGCAGCGGTTATTAATGCTATCACTAACCGCTAATCTGAGATAATCACAGCCTCTGCTTCTGAGCAATGCTCTTAGAACACAGGCATGTTAACTGCTCTGTTGTTGTGTGTGTGTGTGTGTGTGTGTGTCTGTGTGAAAGCAATTAGGTGGTTTTCGTTGAGTCAGTCTTGTAATGTGTTCATACTCCAAAGTGTGACATCATGGTTGGGTACTTCTGTGTGTGTGTGTGTGTACCCATCATATTGTGAGAACATAAATCTGGTTACACACACTCATATTTGTGGACAAAAAGCAAGCCCCCATAACGTAAATCATTTAATTTTATGGTGAAGACTTGTATTTAAAATGAAGGTAAGGGTCAGAGTTCTGGTTATGATTAATGCAGGTCTCCAGGAAATGAGTGGAAATACGACTGTTTATGATCAGCTTGTGTTTATTCATGTCTGCTGTTTCAGCCTTGGGGGGTACACACACACACACACACACACACACACACACAAACCCAAAGCAGTGCCAGTCATCTGCAACAAGTGGTTCAACACAAAAATGAGGTGAAGCACACAAACATGTGGTGTGATGAGCGAGCGGTGCACCGAGGGATGTTCACATTCTAAGGACCGTCCTCTGCGCCTCGTCCGGTTTGACTCTGATAGTAACCATAACTCGCATCTTGCAGTTTACTTTTTGTCTTAATTCACATCTAATATTTCTTGGAAATTAGTGGTTGAAAAACAAATGCATCATTTTATATGTTTTGTGTGATATAAAGGCTGAAAATTGGTTGAAAGTGTGCATTTTAAGCTGGACCGACAAGCATCTCAGAAGTTATTCAGAGGTTTCGGCTTCGATTCCCTCCAGAGGCAGATACGTGATGCTCCTGCTGTTTAGCCATGTTGAACTTCTTCAAGTTTCAGTTGTTGCGCCCTGAAGTGCCAACCATATTAGTCAATTAATTGTTGCACTGATGCAGGCACACATTAAAGGTTTATGATTGAGCAAGTTTGGTTCCTGCTGTTTAATAAGTAAAGCACATGAGCTCAGCTTCACACGGCCCTCCAGGAGTTATCAGCAGAAGAACTTCTCACTGTTCCTGTGGGGAGAAGATGGGGCTTTTTATGGCGTCGCACTCTGTGGGCTGCAGCGGCCAGTTATTGGTGAATTTCCCAACAGCAGTTGCCTCACAGTGTTTATACTGGCGGGTAAACCCCCTACAACACTGTGGCTTCAGTCCAGAGAAGCAGAGAAGGGTGGCTTTAATGCAACACCCAGAAAGTTTAAAAGCTCTGACGTATAAAGATAATGCTTGAAATACCGAGCTTTTTACTGGTTTACCGGCTCAGTTTGAGCCAACAACCAAAAATGAAAGAAAAGGATGCATTCGATTATCTCCACTACGCTCATGTGTTCACTCGTGTTCAAGTGTGCTTGGTGTCCATTTGATCATTTATGCTGAGCAGACCCAGCATCAGTTTGAACTCGTAATCTAGCATCTCCTCCCAACCAAGAAACAAAATCGACACAAACATTTTCAGTGTTTGTAGCCTCACAAACACCAGTGACAGCAGCAATGACTTTAACACGTTTGCACACGAGGAAAGCCAAACTGTGAGGTTTCTGACTCAGGACTGAAGACTTTCTGAGCCTCACACTGCATGAACACCATGAACGTGGAACCTTAGAGATCCTTAGAAGCTCCTCACATATTTATTAATGTGTCCCACATATTTTTGGTCCATTTACACAAAAATATCAGTGCTGTTACATCACTGAACAAACCTCTCACTGACTGCTAATCTGAGATAATCACAACCTGCTTCTGAGCAATGTGTGCGTGTGTGTGTGTGTGTGCGTGTGTGTGTGTGGGTGTGTGTGTGCGTGTGTGTGTGCGTGTGTGGGGGGGGGGGTGTGGGTGTGTGTGTGTGTGTGTGTGCGTGTGCGTGCTCCATGCGATAGATGTTTTTTGTTGAGTCAGCCTTGTTGTGTGTAATGAGTTCATATTCCAAAGTGTGAAGTCATTGTTGGCTGTGTGTGTGTGTGTGTGTGTGTGTGTGTGTGTGTGTGTGTGTGTGTGTGTGCGCACGCGTGCTGTGGGAACATTAATGTGGTTACACACTCTCACAGTTGAGGACAGAAAGCCTGCAGTCTCTTTATCATAAATCATTTTCATTATGGTGACGAGTTGTATTTAAAGTTCAGGTAAGGCTCAGGGTTACAGTATGATTAATGCAAGTCTCCAGGGCTGTTTATGATCATCCTGTGTTAATTCATGTCTGCTGTTTCAGCCTTGGGGGGCGCGCACACATATAGACAAACACACAAATTCCCAGCAGTGCCAGTCATCCGCAACAAGAGGTTCAACACAAAAATGTCATAAAGCGCACACATTGGTGCTCCCTCCTTTATGTTTGAAACCAGGTGTGAGGAGCGAGGGGGGGGGCGTCTGTCTGAGAAACAGAAGGATGCTGCACGCTCACAGGCCCTCCCCACAGCATCCCGGCTGTCTCGTCCTTTTTCACCCTAATAATGACCATCATTTCCAAAACTCATATCATGCTGTACTCAGTAACACAAATGTGGTTAATGCAGGAAAAATGACCAAAGCAGATGCTAACAGCAGACCCTCACTAATCAACAACAAGCCCACCTGCAGCTTCGATAACACATTAACGACAGGCTGATGCTGCTGTCAGGGCCAAAAGAAAGCCAGGCTTAGGTATTAAAAGCTACTTGGACAGTTTAATAGTGTTGACCCGGGTCCTTACGTGGGGCACTGTGGATGGCACAGTGGCGAGCAAAGGCTGTCGGTTCAACTTCCCCCCGAGGCAAGTATTACAGCCGTGACTAAAGATTTAAAAAAACTTTGTTATTGCAGCACCTTGAGGCGACTGTGATTTGGTGCTATTTGAATCAAATCGAACTGAATGCTCCTTTGGAGAACTGAAAAACAAAATGGTCTGCTGCCAGCACAGTGGGTCATTTCTGTGAGAAGCTAACTTGCCTCTAACTTTGACTTTGACTTGCAGCTTCTGTTTAGGCTCTAAAAAATGGCAATTCAGAGGTCGTGGGTTCAAGTCTCAGCAGAGTCAGACTTCAGCACTGTCTGTGAGCAAAGACTTTAAACTAAGGTTCCCTTGGCAACACAGCTAAACAGGTACCACACCTGCTTCTCTTTGCGTCTAAATCGGACACTATGTTTAAAAACGGGGCAGACGTAAAAAGCCACGTTCTTTCAAGATGGGATTAAAATCACTAAGAAGAGCAGTTAATGTTAAAGTCGTGCCCCCCTCCCATAGAGACAGAAACCCATCAGAGCGAGGCTTTAAATGAAGGCCGTGTTAGGAATAATGACAGGAGCACGGCGTAATTAAACTTTCTTCCTCAGCAAATTGATATGAAAAAATGAACTGCAGAGCTAAATGGCCTCATGAACGTGGCCCAGACAGTATCCAAGTTACCACTGTTACCAGAGAGACAGTAATGACAGGCAGCCAGGTAAGCTGCAAGGTGATTGGCTGAAAGGATCAGACTGGTTTCTAATCACACATGTACAGATTACAGAGCAGCAGCAGCTAACGTGTCTTGGTGTTTGTGCTGATGCCTCAGTGCTGACTTTATAAGGGACGATGATCACAAAGTTCACCCAGCATGATCAGCACTGTGACATAATAACACACAGGACTGATTTTTACTCACATTCACCTGAAGTCCAGGAGCCACACAGCCATTCAGCACAGGTAAGGGATGTGGCCCAAGTCTGCTGGTGGCTGTCTGTGTGAAACAGATGCATTTGAGTCTTGTCGGTGGTGCTGTCTGTCATTCAGATTTTGATGTGTTGCCCCTTGCTGCACCACTTCACCAATACCAAGCAGCTATGGGAGAGATTTGGTTTAAATTTAGCTGAAAAGTTAAAATGATAAACCTCCATCTCAACACCCCAGCAAACTCCTCTCAGGGCGCGCAGAAGAATATTTCACTGACAGTAACCATGCAGGATATAATATGGATGTTGTGGCCGACAGCTTTAGTGAATTCTTTGTAACTGCTGGACCAGCTTAAGTCACTGATCCTGGGACAGCAGAGGGAAACCTGGACATCCAAAAACAAACAAACATGTGGCTGGGTTATTCATAGATGTAAGAAAGGCATTGGATACGATCATGATATATTAATTCATTTAAAAAAAAACTAGAATGTTAAGGCATTTGTTGGGGAGTTATTTAAAACCAGGCAGCAGTTTGTGAAGCTGATTGATCGTTGCTCCTTATGTATGGACACTGGTTGTGGTGTACCCCAGGGGTCGGTGCTGGGACCCTGAATTGCTTAATTTATACATAAATGACGTGTGTAATGTCTCATTTATTGGATGAGATGAGTTCCGAAATAATTAAATTTGGCTAAACAAATTATGGTTAAATTTGAATAAAACTAGAAGAATAAAGCTAGAAGTACAGACTGAAATAAATGGGGTCATTACTGAAAGAGTGAGTGAAAGCAGATTTATTGGGGTACATGCAGATGAGAGACTTAGAAATCACACATTAAATAAACTCATTCCAAAGTATCAGGAAGCCCTGCAGCATCCCTCCATACCCTCTACTGTTCACTGAGTTCACTACATGTCAGCTATTCTCCGCAGGTCTGGGGCAATTACTATCAACATTCACTTTTTATTCTTCAAAAAAAAAAAGCAGTTTGCATCATTCACTTTGCAGGTCGCAGGGATCACACAAACTCGGAGCATGTTGAATTTCAGTGAATGTCTGTTTAATAAGTTGCTGCTTCGTCCTTTTACAGTTAGCGTTCCCACACTGGAGGCTCTGATGTGTGGAGGTAACATTATGGAGTTGTAAAAACATGATGACAGTTTGTATGTTATGTAAGGTCTTCACTCTTTTACTACAAATACATTACTATTGTTACAGTATAAATGCTAACTGATAACTTATGGAGTGGGATCTTATGTATTTTGCTTTATTTTATATTTATTTTTCTCTCGTTTTCCTTAATGACTTTCTGTACATTGTTTACATGATTGAAATAAATTGAAAAAAGGAAAAAAGAAAATTCAGCCTGGGCGCGTCTTGCTTCCAGTCTGTATTGTGATACCAGTGCACCACCCATACATGCAGGAACAATATTTAATATGTGAGACATCATCATTCCTCCAGTCACAGAGCTGATGATGCTGCTTTCCAGTATTGATGTCTGCACTGCTGAAACTGCCAAAGATGGAACACCAGAAGCTCATTTTAGACACTTGAACCTCTGAGTGCTGACCGTGTTGTTTGAGGCAGGCAGTATGAACATCCCACTGAACAACATCACTTCATTACTGAGGTCCAACATAATAAAGCTTACTAGTTATGGTGGTAAAATAAACCCTGCTGTCCACTTATAGCTTCTCTTCATCCACTTTTACCGTCACTGAAGCGTTCAGCATCTCTGAAATACAATTAATTAATGAGAATCCCAAAACCTCCATAAATCGAGGCCATAAGCAGTGTTAAAAGGCTTCCTCCACCCTCCGCTTTAAGGATTTCAACAAAGCTAATGTAGTTTACTCATAGAGCATGTTACAAAGTGCTTTTCACAGGGAAGCAAATTCATAAGAAGCACATTTTAATAAAGCAGAGTAACGTTCAGGGTTTATCTCTGAGAGATTTTGGCAGGAGGGGAAAACAATCAGTTATGTTGTGTTTAATGACAGTCAATAATGCATCACTTTGTCTCCTTTCCATTTTATAAAGGATGCTCAAAGGCATCCTCTGCTGAAAGGAGGTAATAAAGGAGGCACTGAAGGATCCTTGCTGTTTAGAGCTCGTATTACGGCTGCCACACAGAAACTTCACTTCAGAAGAATCGAAGCTCTTCTCGTGCTGAGAAAGTGTCATAGACGGTAAAGATGAGCGGTCACCTCGTTCCAAAGCTTCGAGATGACCGCGTTCGCCACTGGCACCTTCATGTTTTGAAACCGATGTGATGAGTGGGGGGGGGGGGGGGTGACTCGTCAGTCAGAAGTTCATAGCCAGTGAGCATACCTCCTTTCTGAAACTTAAAATGACCAAAATTTACAAGGAGAACTTCATATTTCCTTCAATAATATAAATAGAAACTCATCAGGAAATTGTTTACAGAGATCAGGGCTGAGGGCTGTTTTCCCATAATCTTATATGGGACAGGAAGTCTTCCTGCAGCCACACATACCACCCCCTGGAGGCCATCAGAAAGAATACAGGTTTAATTCATTCTGCTTTCACTGTTCAGAAGCTGTGCCCATCTTTTATAGTCTCTGAAAAGTATCTGTTCTATAATAGGAAGTAACAAACAAACCCTAAAAAAGGAGTTCCAAGAAGCACGATTGTCCCGAGTTCCTGCGGTGCTGGCACAGAAGAAAGGACGCACTTCCTCCAACAGCTACGAGAACTATGAAAAAGATGCCCTGAGGTAAGCGAGGCCTTTCGGATCAGGAGGAAAAGCTCCTTAAAATACAGCAGGGTCGCCCATAAACGGGGCCACGTGTACATCTCAGGACGATGACTAACAGCAGCAGCTATCTGTCTGTTAGTCTGTCTGTGGTTTACTCAGACGATTGGTGAAAGAGGGCAGACAACCGGGTACTCGAGACAAACACACACTCAAGTATTTTCCATTTCAGTCGTTTAATATTTCTCAGGCTTATTTTAGAAAACGACTGATGCGCCGTGAAGCTCTCATTCCCTCTGTCTCATCTCTCTGTCCTCTCCTCCAGCCTCCGTCTCTTTCGCCTTCCTCCATCGACCTTCTGTCACCATTTTAAGCTCCACTTGGGATGATTTATATCCGAGAGGTGAGCTTGTTTTGTGACATGTGAAATGTTCACACTGAGTGACTTTTATTGCATGATCTTCCTTTCCCGTCACAGCTCCAGATGCTCATATTTCAAGTCCAATGACGAGAGAATTTTTGTGTTTTAAACAAGCGTCTCCAACTCAGCTTTCCTTTGGAAACAAGCACCTTATCTTCACACCAGTCTGCACAGTAAATGCAGATCTACAGTCAGCTTCCAGGCAGCCCTAACAAAATCTAGCAGCTCCTCCAGAGATCATTACCAGCCGAGTTTCTTTGATAAGTGAACTGACCAGAAACAGCAGCCCAGAGGATCAAAGCCTCAGCTCAAAGCCACTGCCTGCACGTCTTCTTCAGTCGATAAAGGACCACGAAGAGAGACTACGCAGCAAACAGGGATGCAAATGAGGGACAAAGTGACAAAAGGACACTTACAGGTCCAAAAGAAACACAATCACATCCCAACTGACCGCAAAGTTCATAAGACGGACAAATATCAAATAAGAACCAAGAAAAAGGCTGCAAAGAAGAATATGAAGAGTAAACAGCTAAAAACAGACTGAAAAATAAACAGAAATGTGTAAATAAATGACAGCAAAGGACCTCAGAACAGATACACACTCCAGATCGCTGAAAAGAGCCACAATAACAACCCACTGGGGTGTTTAAGTGTGGATGTTCTCCCTGTGCCCTGGAAGGTCCTCAGGTCCTAAAGACACGTTAGCTTAACTGGTGATTCTAAAGTGGCCGTTGGCCCTGGCTTTACTCCCTATAGGTCCATATATGGGATTTCCTCTCTTACTGACATCAAACAGATCCAGGAGTAGAAAAACCTGAGGCCCGAGGCCGCAGCTTTGGCTCACAGGAATTACTGTGAGCTCATTATTAGAGACTTTTGCCAAGTTTAATATCAACATCCACCACTGGAACAGGAGACATATGAAATCTTTAATGAGGAGATGCCTCAGGGTTTAACCATTAATCAACTTCACTGATACTCTTCGATTGCTATTTATATATTGATTCCAAATCAATTGTATATTGAGCACTTTTACAATCAATATTCTAATTTTTGACATCCTGAACTTCATAATACTTGGTATATACAGTGTTTTCTCAGGAGTCTGTGCTCAAATGTTCCTTCAGCCTTCAAATATCTGCTGATGTCGGGGCTGTGGTCACAGCGTGAGGTTGAAAACCCGAAGATGTGCCTCACATGAACGGTGCTGATAAAAAGCCGCAGAATAAAAACAAAAATGAGATAAAGACCTGCAGAAGGTTAAAAAGCCACAGTCTCATCCAGCTCAGGAGAAGGGGCTGAAGCCCGGCCATCAGTGCTTATGTGTGGTGTATTGTCTCTCCTTCATATCTCTGCCACTGCAAGAACTTACAACTGTGATTTCCCAATCTGATACTGTGATTATCTCAGGAGATAAAAATGCTGCTCCAATGTTTCCTCAAGATGACATAGTTTAAATATGAACTCATCAGCCTGATCCGGGGCTTAAGGATCCTGAGCGCTGATTGATATCCACACAAAGATGCTGTTTCACAAATAAAGTGGAGGGGAAAGGGGGGAGGGCGAAAGGAAGAGTGTGTCAGTGCGTCGGAGGGGGGAGGGCTGAAACGCGACTGACCTCGAGTGAAAAATTGAAACCAGTTGTGTTTCTGTGTGTTTGTGATGTGAGAGGAGGTCTGTATTTTTTTAAAGCTGTTCCCACGACACCAAACGACCCCCGGCTCTCTCGCTCTCCCGCTCTCTCTCTCTATAAATGGCTCGTCTGGTGGCGTTTTGGTGACCAGTCGGACTTAAAAAGGACAGAGAGGGAGAGAGGCAGGGAAAATACCAAGAAAAGCATGATGGGAAAAAACTGCTCTGAGAATGAGAGTGAGGAGGCGAAAGCGGACGATCGACTGCATTTAAAGGAAGTTAGAAGATAAAGTTTCTTTCCAGAGAGTTCAGAATGATCTCATGTCTGCGTGCAGGCCTGCAGACAGGAGGGGGTTAGCTTAGCTAGCTTAGCATAAAGACTAAAGAGCTGGCCTGCTTCTGTTCAGCACCTGCAAAGCTTCCTCAACATGCTGGACCTGCTTTACTTTGTACATTTTTGAAACACGTGTTGACTCAGACATGTGTTTGTTCATTTCTGTCACATTTTAGCTGACAAGCATTTTCTGACAAACCAAAAGTTGAAGTCCCACACATCTCAGACTTATCAGCCATCAACAATACCACTAAGACCACAAAAAAAGACCCTTTGTAACATAATATGTGATAACTTGTTTCCTCAGTATGGCGTCTAATGGTCTAAAGCTGCCACATACTGTATGTCCCCATGCATTCACGCTCTGACAGAGTGAAAAACTACAAAAGCAGGCCGGTCATCTGAATGTTGAACATATGATTATAATTATGCAGGAACCAAACTGTCTAAAGCAGTGTTTCTCAAACTGTGTGGCACGCCCCACTGGTGGAGCGCAGGGTCATGTCAGCTGGGCCGCAAACGACCTTGGAGAAAAGTCTCACGGAACAAATGTTGAACATCGGATTCGTTCTCGCGGCAGAACAAGGAAACGTTAGCACTGCGAGCAGCGAAACTTTCCACCGTCTGTGTACATAGAGCCGTCATGCCGCCGCTTCACCACCAAGGAGAATAAAAACATTTCATCCAGCAAAGTCGGGCGTGGCGAAAAAGTATGAGAACCCCTGGGGGCGTGGTCCTGTACCGAGAAACCAGCTGTTCACACCAGGAGGAACAAAGGCCACATATCTACTTAGAGCCTCTAAAAGGCTCGAAAACGGAACAACAGGTATCTGAGCTATACCGTACACCCAAAATGCATGAAACAGGTAGAAGTTGGTTTAGCAAATGAAAAAGAAAACGAAAAACGAGCAGATGGAGGCAATCCTTACCCACCACTTTATGGGATGTGCCGACTGATGGTTGTTTGTTTTTGTTTTGTTTGTTAATATTAGACAGAATACTGAGTAAATACAGTTTTTAATGATGACTTTATTTATAAAGGGAACAAAGCTATCAATCCTACCTGGCCCTGTGTGAAAAAGTAATTGCCCTTCTTGTTAAATCTTAAATTTTTTTCCAAATCTTTTGGAAAGCTGAGTTCACTTTAAGTAGTTATACCCAGGCCTGATTACTGCCAGACATGCTGAATCAAGAAATCCCTTAAATAGAGCCTGTCTGACAAAGTGAAGCAGGCTAAAAGATCTCAGAAAACAACGCATCATACCATGATCTAAAGAAACTTGAGAAAAGATGAGGAAACCATTTCTAAGGCTTCAGGACTCCAGAGAACCACAGTGAGAACCATCATCCATTTGGAACAATGGCTAACCTACCCAGGGTTACGTCCTCTACTAAAATTCCTTCAACATTACGTCAGTGACTCATCCAGGTCACAGAAGAACCCAGAACAACGTCTAAAGAACTTCAGGCCTCTCTTGGCTTAGTTAAGGTCAGAGTTCATGATTCAACAATCAGAAAGAGACTGGGCAGAATCCATGGGAGAGCTCCAAGGAGAAAACCTCTGCTGACCAAAAAGAACACGAAGGCTCGTCTCACATCTGCCAACAAACATCTGGATGATCCCCGAGACTCTATTCTGCAGGCTGAGGAGACAGAAGCTGAACTTTCTGGAAGGTTTGAGTCCCGTTACACCTGCATGAACTAACACAGCATTTCATAAAAGAACATCACACCAACAGTCAAACATGGTGGTGGTAGTTTGATGGTCTGGGGCTGCTTCGCTGCTTCAGGACGACTCGCTGTAACTGATGGAACCATGAATTCTGCTCTCCACCAGAAAATCCTGAAGGAGAACGTCCGGCCGAGTCAAAGTCTGGACTTAAATCACATTGAGATGCTTTGACATGACCGTAAACAGGTCATTCACGCTGGAAAACCCTCCAGTGTGGCCGAATTCAAACAACTGTGTAAAGAAGAGTGCGACCAAAGTTCCTCCTCAGGCGTGTGAAGGACTCATTGCCAGTTATTACGAACACTTGATTACAGTTCTTGCTGCCAAGGGAGGCACAACCAGTTTTTAGGTTTAAGGGGCAATTACTTTCTCACACAAGGCCAGATAGGTCTGATAGCTTTGATCCCTTAATGAATGAAATCATCATTTAAAAGCTGCATTTTTGTATGTATCAGTTATCTTTGTCTAATACTAAAATTTGGTTGATGATCTGAAACATGTAAGTGTGACAAATATGTGGAAAACTATGAAATCCTGAAAGGGGCAAATACTTTTTCACAGCACTGTCTCATTATTGAAGAGGGGGAAAGAAGCCGGAGCATTAAAATCAAGTTGGCTTTGGTCCATCGAACATTTGTGCCCAGGGGTTTGTAACTTGATGATCCAGGCATGGCTAAGTGCGTGGAACAAAGATTTGGAAACTGAAATCTGACCACAGACCAAATGTTACACACTGGATGACACAAACAGCTTCAAACATTCCAGTAGGGGAAAAAAATCTATTCTGAAGAGCAAATAGTGCAGGTTTGGATTTCAGTCTGAGTAGCTGATTAATGTGAATCATGCTGTAAATCATTGAGATTCAACATTGCTTTGGTTCTTTTTTGTCCCATCCAGCCAACAGGGCCCAGAACCTCCAGGTACCAGTACACAGTCAGCTGTGCACCAGTCATCACTCCTATTGTCTTTTTGGTAAGTCCACTTAGAGTCCACTTCAAGGGCACATATGTAGATGGATTCAGGTCTTGGAGAACATGTGGACGTCCACTTTGAGCTTATTCAACAAATAATTTGACTGTATGGTTAATAATATGAACAAACTAACTGTGCTCCAGATGTAGCAGCAAAGTCTGATAGCTCTGATCTTTACTCACCGATGTTTTTCTTGTATTTCTATTGATTTCTTTGTTTCTGTCCAGTACTGATGGATACGTCTGTGGGGAGAAGAGATCACCCAAGAAGAAGAGCTTTTCATTGAAATCTGGAAGACACTGCCCTGATCCTGCTGAGATACAGAGGTTGCTGTGCTGGTGCAAAGGTGAAGGCTTGGAGGTGGAGATATAGGTCCTTTCTGCTGACAGTCATCATCGGAAACATCAGCTCTCTGCCCAAGAAAAGCGATGAGCTGGAGATATCGGTGAAGTCTCAGAAAGAATACCAGACGCTAAAGCAAGAAAAAAGGTGGGGGTCCGGCGTTGTTTGTGACGGTGTAATCCCGCACGTGTCACTGTCAACGAGATTTGTTGTCCTGATATTGAATTATTGGCAGCTGGTCTGCAACGATATTATGTACCGAGAGAGTTCAGTCACATCGTAACAATACTAGTGTACGTTCCACCCAGGGCAACAGCCGAAGTTCCACATGAAGTTCTCCTTGAAACTGTTGCTAGGATACAGACTAAACTCTTCCTAATTTCGGGAGACTTCAATCATGTTTCTGCCTCCTCCCACCTGACTGGAAGCCATCCTGGACACCTCTGATCACCCACTTTATGACATCTTTGTGGAACAGAAAACATCAGTACTGGAGAGATACACAAAGTCATTCAGGCTTTTCAGCGCTCATGCAAACAGCAGATGATGCTACAGCATGTCAGACATATGAATTTCCCTCTGGGATCTTTAAGCTTATACTTTTTCTTCTCATTCTCAGTTTTGGTGAGTGAAATTCGAGGATTTTATTAGTCTGTCATTTAGCACTAATTAGCAGGTCTATGACTGTAGCTTCCTAACGAAGCTAACTCTTATTAGCTGATAATTCCACCCTCATGTGCAAATACGGTCACTTATGGCTCCAAACAAACATTATCCTTTACAATGAGGAGTCCAGAAGCAACCAGATGTTATCGTGGTGGCTGCGTCCATCTTTCATATACAGTCTATTGTACCTTAACAATTGTACTATTCCCAGTGCACTGACACCCCTCCTCCTCTGTCCTCCTCCCTGTTGCTCAGATGATGTCAGTGATTGGGGGGGGGGGGGTGACTTGGTCTCTCTGTTTCAGAACAAAAACCCAGCTGAGTCATCACACAACCTTTACCATATATGTGTGTGTAGGTGTGTGTGTGTTTCGCTCCATATCTGGGAAGTGAACTAATATCAGTCTTCAGGGTCTAATTTTAGAGTGGTGTGTGTTTTATTGCAACACCAAGGACGCAGTGAGCACACACAGTCTCCCTCTCACACTCAGTCCAGATGTTTCCTATTGGGCAGGTCCAGGGAGACCGAAGCCGGGCTGCAGTCAGCCAGCTGCGCCCGGAAAGCTACGACACCAAGAGTCATCCACGGGCTGTTGACTTCAGCGGTTTCAGCGAGCCGCTCCGGCTCCATCACGGAGGAATGTGGAGGAATTAGTTAGATGGTTGTCACCTTTGTGTGCCTAGCTTAGCTTGAGACAAGGAGAGACTACACACCTACAGTGAAGAGTAAACTCCAAAAGGCACAAATACCAAACGATGCCACAACATGTGGCGTGTGGCTTTACCTGCAATGGCTAAGAAAACAAAGCTTCCTCTGGTTATCAGTGACATGGATGATGTAGCCTCCACATACAAAATTGTCTGGTGCTATCTTCTGTTTCCACTACACAGCCAAGCTGATAACCAGTGAAGGGACACCATCTTCATGAAGCCCCACTCCTAGGAGCTCAGCTATGTCCTCCAATAATTCACCATGGTCCCCGCAGTCCAGTCCTCTCCTTCACGCTACCTTTCAATTCAATTCAATTCAATTTTATTTATATAGCACCAAATCACAACAAACAGTCGCCTCAAGGCGCTTTGCATCGTGGGTAAAGACCCTACAATAACACAGAGAAAACCCAACAGTGCAAAACGACCCCCTATGAGCAAGCACTTGGCGACGGTGGGAAGGAAAAACTCCCTTTTAACAGGAAGAAACCTCCAGCAGAGCCAGGCTCAGGGAGGGGCAGTCATTCGTGCCTAGTCGGCCGGTCGGGGCCTGAGTGGGAGTAGAGACAGGACACAAGCACATGCTGTGGAAGACAGCCAGAGATCTCAGCAACAATGATTAAGTACAGAGTGAAGTATAAACAAGTAAATAAAGGTGAATGAGAAGAAACAGTGCATTATGGGACCCCCCTTCAGCAGCCTAGGCCTATAGCAGCATAACTAAGGGGTGGTTCAGGGTTGTCTGATCCAGCCCTAACCATAAGCTTGATCATAAAAGGAAAGTTTTAAGCCTAATTTTGAAAATAGAGAGGGTGTCTGTCTCCTGAATCCAAGCTGGGAGCTGGTTCCACAGATGAGGGGCCTGAAAGCTGAAGGCTCTGCCTCCCATTCTACTTTTAAGTCTCCTGAGGAACTCACAAGTAAGCCAGCAGTCTGAGAACGAAGTGCTCTATTCGGGGTGACTACGGAACTATCGAGGTCTTTGGAATAAGATGGGGCATTTGACCGGGTAAATTGGAAGTTCTTACTAGCAGTCCTACAAAAATTTGGATTCGGTTCATCTTTTATAAATTGGGTCAGAACACTACACAGCTCCCCAAATGCACGTGTTAGGACAAATGATCTTAATCTCACAAAGCTTCAGTCTGCAGAGGGGCACCAGGCAGGGCTGCCCACTCTCTCCCTCTCTTTTTGTCATTTTTATTGAGCCACTAGCAGCAGCAATACGTCAAAGTGCAAATATTAAAGGGATTCAAACTGAAAATACAGACCATAAAATTAGCCTTTATGCTGATGATGTATTACTTTTCCTTAGGAATTCACAATCTTCCATTTTGAAGACTATCACACTAATAGATAAGTTCTCATCTATATCTGATTACTCCATCAATTGGGGTAAATCCACAGTTTTGCCTCTTAATTGTAATTTCCATAAAACCTCTATGACCCCACTAAAGTCAGGAAATATTAGATATTTAGGCATAAATTTCTCCGCCAGGCTCTCAGACTTGGTACGATTAAATCATACGCCCTTATTAAAAACAATACAGGATGATCTATCACGTTGGAATAATTTACCGATATCACTCATGGGGAGGGTTGCTGCCATTAAAATGATGGTTTTACCAAAAATTAATTATTTATTTTCACTAATCCCTAATAAACCTTCTCCTCCTTGGTTTAAGTCACTAGATTCA
>JAMQGT020000615.1:0-30762 GCA_024447675.2 Pterophyllum scalare | reverse complement strand
TATGTTATGTGTAGCCTACTTGGTTCAGTTTGCTGCTGCTGGGTGCTGCGATGAGGACCAACCCACTGACCTCTCCACAGCCCCCACCACGTGTTAATGTGTCTGTTTAATGGAGACGCTGCTGTTTGTGTGTGCAGGTTTAGATGCTCGTGGCTTCCTGTTCGGGCCTCTCCTCGCCCAGAGGCTCGGTGTCGGCTTTGTCCTGGTCAGAAAGAAAGGCAAACTCCCTGGACCCACCGTTTCTGTAGCTTATGATCTGGAGTACGGCAAGGTAAATAACACCAGCACGCACCGACAGCATTCATTTAAAAAAGAAACTTAGTGTGGCTGCTAAGTTCTGTTTAGACTGCAGATATTATTATGATAACAGTGAGTCATTGGTCATCTAGACATGATGATGGTGTTTTGTTTTTTACACAGAAAAGCTTCAGTTCCAGCGTATTTTATGATGAATTAGATGATGATCATCTGTTGCAGCTTCCTGGTGTTCTCACCGTCTGTGACCCGACAAATAACACTTCAGATTCCAGGAAGCAGCTACAACAAACCCGACTCTCTACAGGGATTAAGCCCTAGTTTGAGACTAAACCACATTTTAAACCAGGCCTTATTGAAATGGATCACGCCTCAGACTTGTCCTGGTCTAGACTGAATCAGGTTTCTTGAATGAAGCCCAGAGCTAATCCAGGTCCTGCTGCCTGGTGGCAGGGACCGGGTGCTGCGGTCCTCGAACATCTGGTTCAGGGATTCAAGCGTTGAGGCCATTAAATAATCGTTATTGAGTCTAAGGGTGCTTAATGAGTCTCCCAGCTCTCCTGTGTCACACCTGTCCTAAAACCATCCCTTTTTTCCAGCTGTATTTTGATGTGTAGAACTTTAAAAGGGAATATAGGAATTTCAATCGCAGTTGTTATATGAGAGCATGAACACTTCAAAGTGAGATTAGTGAAATCAGGCCATCAAAAATAATAGAAATAAATCTCACCTGAAGTTGTTGGAGTTGCCTAAAAGTGTCTTCTCACTTTCGCTCAACTTTCTTTTTCCTTTGTCGTCCTCTGGTTGGGTCAGGGGTCAAACTCCAGTTCCACACACACACACACACACACACTGAGTATCCCCCCCTTTATGTGCACATTAATCTGATCTGATTGCCTTAGTCTGAGACTCTGTAGTCTGGAACCAGTTAATCTGAGGTTAGTCTGGCTTTATTTAAGCCCTGAGTAAAAGCGACCCTGAGTTTGAACTGAGATCAGCAGCTCTCAGTTTCCTGTTGCAGAAATGCTTCGAGGATGACACGACGTCCAGCGGTCTAGACTTCAGGAAACTAAAATGGAACTCAGCATCCCCCCAGAATGGGTGGCTTTCCTCTGTCGTGGCTGTTTAAGCCCTCTTCCTGTTGACATGGACTGCTTTGGGCCCATTCAGTCAGAATTGGCAAATGAGAGGATGGGAAATCCTTTTTAAGTGAGAGACAACCCACTGTCTCCATCTTGAAACCTTGGGTCACCCAGGCAGCGCTCCCATGGCGTTGTGAGTCTTTGTGGGTCCCCGTGATAAAGTGATCAGGCCAAGGCACACATTTCTTTGGTGGAGAGGGAGAACTGCAGGAGGCTTTCACCCAGCTCAGCCCAACTCTACAAGACCACCTGGCTAAAGGAAACCTGCATTTGATCCACAGCCCGCCTCAAGCGCTCCACTCTGGAAGAGCCTGATTGAGAGGCACCAACCAATGAAACTGCCCTTGGGGTGAAATTGTTGTAGGTGAGGCAGGTGGGGTGTGTGGACCCTCCCTCAGGCCATGTACAGAGACATAGAGTCCAGTCAAAGATGGCACCACAGTCCAGTTCTGGCAGATCTTTGTGGACACTCAACACTGCCCCCCTGCTCTGCAGACAAGGCTAAAATGGCTTGCATACACTGTCAACCCCACAGTGCTGCCATGAGCCCTGTGCCCTACAGGAAGGATCCAGCATCTCCTACCTGGTCAGGATGGAAGGGTTCGTGTGGCAGGAGTCTGTAAATGAACTTCCTTATCCAGGCAAGGTAAGGCATCAACACCGGTCCCTGACACGTCTCCTAGGAATCAAATATCAACATTAGCTTTGGGGGGTGGCTGTTTGGGAGGAGGAGGCTTTGCAGGAAAGGCTAGCTAAAGAGGAGCATCTCCTCAGGCTTTAGGTGTGAGCCTCATTTGCTGCAGCAGACAGTTGGACCCCCCCACCCCACCCCCGTCATTTATTTGATATTTCAACATGTTTCAGTTATTTGTTCCCTCAGAATTGCACTTGTTGTATATACTGTGATATCGGCGGGTTATTAGATTTATGTGTACTATGACACAGCCAGCTGCAAACAATGCCGTCACCTGCTGAAGTGGAAAATTAGAGTTGAAGCAGATCCTCAGGCCATAATGCTAATCACCAATCAGCATCCCAGCCTGCAAACAGCAGCACGCAGCAAAAGGGCGTCAGTTCAGATTCAGACTGTACAGCGGGAGAGGCTGCAGATGCTGCACATGCTGGAATGAGCCTTTGCTTCGGTCAAAGGTCATGGCCACTGGGCACCGTTATCGTTACTTCAGATATAAGACGTGCGTGCTGCATCAGTGAGCCTGATACCAGCACCGTGCTTGACCACAGCTTTACTCTGTTCCTCCAGGCAGAAGCAGAGATGCAGGCGGATGCAGTCGCTCCAGGACAAAAGGTGCTGCTAATTGATGACCTTCTGGCTACTGGAGGTGAGAAACTGCTGTGGTCGGAGCTGCTTTGTACCAGCAGCTCTTGGTGGATTCAGTCTGATTGGGAAACACATAAATAAAAGTTATATTGCTGAATGTTTCTGCTGACTGGCATTTCTGCATTCACTTCAAAATGGACCGCTCTCATCATGTCAATAATGTGTCATCGTCTGCCAGTTCACCTGCGTCCTGCTTTAAAATCCTGTGTAAGATGCTTGCAGTGGGAAGTGAACTCCACAGAGCAGTAACTGGAGCTTTGATTAGCTGGCCTGTGGTTTTAATGGGAGTTCTGGCACCAATATTAAGATCTATATTAAGATCCAGAGAAAGCAGATGTTTAAAATGCTGGTTGAATCATGTCTGGGCCACTGAAGCTGCTGTCTTACACTTTCATACAGTCCTCACAGATTATTAGCCATCAGCTAACCTACTGCAGCATGCAGGACAGGTTATCTGAGAGAGCTCTGTATTCCCCACCAGTGCTCCTGTATACTCTGGAGCTTGGTACAGGGTTCATTACTAACCCTGTCAGTATAATGCTTATCATAATCACAGCATTTTTGAGTGCACTGTATCTTTTACCCCCATCGACAAACCTGTGAACAGGGAAGGAGGCGACTGAGATCAGTTTATGTGAAAATGATCTGGCTCTGTAACATGTGGCGCTGCATCCTGGAAGGTCTAACTTGTGAATGAGGGTCATGTTAGGGCTCACCTTTTCACTCAGGAGTGAAATCAGCCCATCACAGCAGCTGCATCGTCACTTACAAAGCTGGTTTCAGGGTGCAGCACTAAAAAGCAGTGGGGAGATAAAAAGAAGGTAGCAGAAGTGGGGAAGTGGGTCGCACCCATCCTCCCAGTTATCTGGGCTCACCCCAACATTCCCAGTCAGGCTGATGGGAAATGATGGTTCAGCCGTGGCAGGGCAGCAGCGGTCTGTGGGCAGCCTGCCCGCAGAGAGCGTCTGTCAGTATTTCTAGAACATAGGCCTACTTCACGCTGTCGCTGCTCTGTTTGAGGATCACGTGTTAATGCTGGTAGACCCATAAAGTTGCCTCTGAGAATCCGTGTTACTGATGCTCACCATGGAAAGACAAACTTGTTCCTAAAAACCTTCGTGCTCTATTACCATCCACGCACCGAGGTCCGAGAGCTCCCAGGAATGGTGACGCTGTTTTCGTGCCTGTTTGACCTGCTCTGCAGCACCAGTACCCACAGCAGTGTACCCAGTAAGAAGTGAAGTGCCACCTTTACAGTGAAAGCACAGGGTTAACCCTGAACAGGCCTTGTAGCAGTCAGTGGTCTCCAGCACTGAAAACACGTCAGTCACATTCAGCAGACCTTTGGTTTTGGAGTGACGGTGGGCTGTGTGTCCTTCAAACACCGTCTTTGGCATCACTGACTTTCTCCATTTTTTTTTTTTTTGAGGATTGTTCAAGTGGTTTGTTCCTCCTTTAGGAAGTCTGATTTTAAGACGTGTGTGTGTGTGTGTGTGTGTTGCAGGGACGCTGAAAGCAGCCTGTGACCTGATGAGGAATCAGCAGGCTGAGGTTCTGGGCTGCATGGTGGTCATCGAACTCAAAGAGCTAAACGGCATCGACAAAGTCCAACCACACAGTGTGTTCTCCCTGGTTCAGTATTAAGGACACTCGAGCCACGGCTACCTGGGAAACATGAGAAGCTGGCACATGTACCATCCATTTAGTGCTCCTGAGCTGAAACTGCAGCCCTACCCACTGTGGTCGGGTCATGACCCGACCCGGCTTCAGTCTCAGGTGTGTAAATGGATGGAGATGGTTGAGTTCAGGCTCACCGGAGCGGCCGCATCCCGGGCTTTGTTGCCGTCAGGGTTCCAGCCGGTTCTCCTGCTCTAGAACATTTAATGTTTCAATAAAGCTGTTGTTGGACACTCGTCTGTCTGCTGTCGTATGTAAGGCTGCTGGAGAAATGAATCACTGCTGGCACCACGCTGGAGATGTAAATATTTTAATTGGATACACCTGCACACGTTCACCTGGATATAATCAAACATTTACAGCATGTCTAAGTTCTGGGACCCTCCTGGAGCCGGGGCCAGACCCTCCTGGAGCCGGGGCCAGCCCCTCCCGGGCTGACTGAAATATTCATTTTGGATCTTCAATACGTTCTCGTGTAACTCAGACTATTTAAAATCATGTAACATTTAAGAGAACCTGACTCTTTCCCCTCCTTTGTTCATGGATGTGCTGATCTCAGGTTTAGACTCAGGATTTGTTAAACCCGAGAAAAAGAGCAGCTTAATATTTATCTCTGATGTGTGCACTTCCCTCTGTGTTTAGTTGGTCATACTTCCTGATGGAGAATGGTTTGATCAGATTATTTTAGAAAACGAGCCGTTGTGTTTCACACCAGACAGAAACCCGACACTGGTGACAACACTCACACTCAGACACACACTTCAGCACGGACTCACTTATTTCCAGTGTATGAAGTAACCCATTTTCATGCACAGGTTTTATAAAATGCTCCATTTGCAGGTAGTGAGAATTCCTGAATCAGTCCTTCAGAGAAATCCCACTGCACCCCCCCGCGGCGTGCTCAGCCTTCCTCATAATGAACACACTCTTTATTTTACGGTTACACAATGAAGTCAGAAAAGAAAGCTGGACGAAGCACCTAACGCTGTATTTCTTAATCATCATCATCAAACACTGACTCAAAATCGAAGACACTCCACAGGAACATGACCCCTGAAAGACGGAGTCGGCACATCGATCACTTTGGAGCGGCAGAAAAAAAAAAAAAAAAAGTCAGTAAAATGGAACGATGTTTGGAGCAGCTCAGGAGAAAGGATGCCGAGATCGACCTCCTTCCACACCACAAACCCGTCAAACGTGCTAAAAATGTGGCTAACGTGCTAGCAGCTTAGAGAGCACGGAGGCCGTAAGGCCGCCTCAGTCATTGAAGTCCTGCTCTCACAGTCGCTCTTCCTCTCACAGTCGCTCTTCCTCTCACAGTCGCTCTTCCTCTCTCAGCCTGCCGTTCACTTTGTCCACAACGGCGCTGAGCTCCACACTCTTGTTCAGCTTCAGGTACAAGTCCTTCCTCACCGGATGGATAGTCAACCAATCCCCCGTCACCTCTGCCAGCAGCCGGATGTGTTTCTCCATTTCACCTGTTTGTTGGAAGGATCAACAGTCACACCTTCTGCCTGGTGAATGCTACACACATGCCTACATTTCTAACGGTTAAACCCAACACAGCCCCTGCGTGGAGCTCGATCCTCACCGAGGTTTCTGAACCCACCTGTGCTGAGAGCCGATCTGTAGCTCGCCACCATCCGGTTACAGGCCACCTCCATTATTAAAGACGGCTTCTTCTCTGCGACAAACACGTTGCGGAGAATCCTTGCCAGCTCTCCAAGTCGTGACATCATCAACAGGCGCTCCTCTTGGTTGCTGTTGCGAGTCATGGCCGCCTGCAGCTTCTGTGCTTCTTTTGCGCGAATCTGAAAAGAATACGACAAATTAATCTCAACACTAAGCACCCTGATCTACCCCTTTCAGAGCCTCCTACCTACCCTGTCCAAGAGGGACTGGGACACCCCTTTCAGGGCATTTGGGACCTGGGCTGCAGGGACAGCTGATGTCTGAGGGACTGCTGGATTCTTCACAGATGTTGACTCCTTGTCTGCAGCTTTGTCTTCTGTCTTCAGAGCCAGCCCAACCAGAGCTTTCTCCATCTGAACACAAAAACAACAAATCCATTTGGAAACCGTAATGGCATACACTAAAACACGGGAACACGCGTTTTATCGGTACGATCTGTGATATACTGGAACAGGAGCTAATTTGGCTGCAGGTCAACCAGCAAATCTGTCTGCAACATTGTGTAGAGCTTTGCACACTGAATACTCACACCACCCAAAGAGTGGCTGTAGCACAGCTAACTGACGAACGCTGTATTTACAACAATCTGATCAGCTCTGTTCACTATTAATTTTCTCTTTATAAACAGCTACTGATGAGAGCACATGTTACACTCAGCCAAATAAATTGTAAATGGGCAAAATGTTCATGTTTTTGTAAAATTTTGGACTTTTAACTTTATTCAAAGGGCTGCTGGCATTTTGCTTGTAGTAATTTTAATGATCTGCAGCTTTCAGGCTGTTTTGGGTTTGAACAAGGTCATCCTCAGTCTGAGCAAACTCTGCCTTCCACTCTGCTCTCGAACGTCCTCGTCCGTCACCTCAAAGTTCTCTCACCCCTGCTTAACTTTTCAGCATCAGTCTGAGAAAGGATGTTTCTAATTTTATAAATATTGCACAGATGCAAAAAAGGAGCAGCGTGAGGATGTGAAAGCATCAGAAGCAGTGCAGTAACCTTGGGTGTGAGGAGTGAGCGGGCCTTGTCGAGCACCTCCTGAGCCGTGGCCAGTTTCTCAGTCTGAGGGATCTGAGGCAGTGAGCTCGTGTGGACGGGCGCCACAGTGTCCACATTAAAGCGAGGGTGCCAGCGGGTCAGTCTGTCTTCTGGAACCGACACTGGAGGATCCAGCAGGACAGGAACACCTGCAGACACATGGGTGATGTTCCTGTCAGTGGAGACCACCCACCTGAGCTCATGCAAACTCCTCATTCACTGTGATTTTGTTACATGGAGCCAAAATGAAACCCAACTAGAGCAGATGCTGACCTTGTGTTGCTGTTTGACCATGGAAACCAGGTTCTGGTGGAAGATGCGTCTTCTCTCCAGGAGATGAGAGGCTGACAGTACGGGTCGGGCTTCATCACGTTCTGACGAGAACAACACACACAAAAATCAAGGCCACCTATTGAAGGACACAGTTTACAAATATATATATATATGATTTGGAGAAAAGTGCTCGAGTGAATTTGAGCCGTCACAGATGTTCTAACCGGAGGTAACGATGGGCTCCACGGTGAGCTCGTGAGCTGCCTCTTCTTAACGCTGCTGCTGAACGTCGGGATGTTCTTCTCCTGTCTGAATGTGTAAGCCTCGGGGAACACGATCTTATCTGACCTATGTGGCTCTCTTCAAACCGCCTCAAAGAGGGAAAAAAAGGTTATTAATTTATTAAATTCAGACTTTCTTAAAAGGAAGCGTATGAGCCAGAGAGCACTGACTGCCACGTCCATGAACAGGCTTCAAACCAGCACCCCCTCCATCCTAACACCTACTTATGCATCATGTCCTGAACTCCCCGTTTGATCTTGGCGAAGGTTGCGGTCTCACAGCGGTTGTACGACATGGCGATCACCGTGTCCATGCTTCTGAACATCTCAGCCAGCACCTTGTAATGGTAAGGCAGAGAGAGACCTGGGGGGGCAGCCTGGGCAAGGGTGTGGTAGCGCTGGTATGCCGGGACCTCGGTACTGGACAAGAGAGCGAGAACATTTGGTTTTAATGAGGCCGAAGCAGAACCCTACTGCAGGGAAACAGCTTTTCTTTGGTGCTCTGTGCTCACCTGCCCCAAGCCTGTGCCTCCGTCAGCTTACTCTCCTCCGCCTCTCGCTCCTCCTTCCTCCTCTGAGCTTTAGCTGCCAGCTCTTTGGCACGCGCTACAGTGAACTTCAAGGCCTTGGCATTAGTAGTGCTGGTTTGGGGAACAGGAGGGGTGCTGCTGTTAGGCGCTGAATGAGATGGAGAGGAGGAAGACGAGGGTGTAGCTGAACCTGAGGTGGCAGTGTCAGGGATCTCAGCTACACCCTTCTTTATCCTCACAAGGCGCGACTTGAGAGCAGCAATGTCCTCTGTACCCAGAACCTGTTAGAAAAGAGGTCAGCATTAAACATCTGTCACATCTGCACTCAGGAGTGCTCCCCAGGACATCACCGGCATGCTGCGCCATCAGCGCTGCCCCCACCGCTGGAGGGCGACACTGTGCAGCTGCTGAAGCCCGCACAGCACAACGTTACTGCTGAACACACACACACACACACACGCTCTCCAATGCAGTGCCTGCTTCAGAGCGTTATTAAGCCGCTCTCTTAGCTTAAGGCGGAGCAGCGTGTCCACAGCGGGCCGGACTGCGCGTCTTACCGCAGTCACAGAGCCATCGTTACCTGCGGTGTCTCTGCGGGCAGGTCGAGCTTCTTCCTGGCCGACTTTCTCGTGCCCTTGTGTGGAAGCACAGCTTCTCCCGCGGCCTCCCCCGGCCGTCTCTTCTTGGCCGTACTGTGCTCGGCGGCGGCACCGAGGGCGCACGCCGCATCGGCCGAGGTCCGCTTCGGTGTACGGGGACTGGAGGGGGGGTGCCCTGCGGCGTTGCTGATAGCGGACTCGCCATTGGTCAGCCCCGCGGCCTCGTCGATCACTCGGACAAACTCTTCATGAACTGAGGACGAACAGGGGGAAGAGTCGCGACCTCCGGCCGCGCTGCTGCGCTGCGGGGGAACCTTCGCCGGGCCGTCGGTGCCTTTCTTTTTTACGGGAGAAGAAATCCGTAACCCGCGCCTGAGACATGCTGCTGCTGCTGGACGCAAAAACCGACACGAAGCGCTGATGAGCGACCTCAGCTCAGACAATGCCCATCAACAAACGAGCTCCGGAAGCGTTCACACTTCACAGGAAGAAGAAACAAAATTTCGCGCGAAATGCCAAACGCCACGCCCCATCCGGGCCACTTCCTGCGGAAACACGCGGGTGGGACATGTTGATAAACAATGTTCCGCTCATTTTAACTATGAACACATTTTCCGTGACTGCACGTTTGAAATCAGCAGCGGTCTGATACGGTCATTAGTGGTGATGGGCGGCACGGAGCCACTTTGAGGGTTCATCACTCGAAGCTTCACTTACAGCGCCCTCTCCTGGAGAAGGGCGGGGCTTCTGATTACACACCTCAGTGAGCCTCCTTAGGTTAGTAGGAAATACCTTTAATTATGAAGCATCTTTACGGGTCTCCGTAAAAAAACAGTTGAAAAAATAAAATAAAGTGAAAACGTCTGAGTGTCCCCCTTCCCACAAAATCACCCCCCACTCTACTTACACGACACACATCCATCTTTATTTGTAAACAGAACCTGATATCATGACATCCGGCCATCACGTGCGGTAAGGTAATGGGTCTGAGGTTACCTTATTGAATCAGGTGAAAACTTTAGGGTGTTTAGCAGGTTTAGGGATCAGAGCAATCACACCTTGTTTCAGAGTTGGGGGGACACCATGTTCTCTGTGGCTTCTTTAACCATATGAAAGAGAGGTTCTCTTAAAAGTGGTTGTAAAAATTAGATGTGAGACCATCACGGCCAGGGGATTTCCTTCACGAAGGACCTTCTACAGCTTTATCTCATTCACTAATTGTAACATCAGCATCACATAGTTTTGTAAAGTCATCATCAATGCGAGGAATAAGGTTATGCGTATGATTGAAGAAGGACAAACAATTCTCAGTGGAGAAAGACGAGGAATAAAGTTGACTGTAAAAGCCGAGAACTTCCTTAGTGATCAGGGCAGGATCTGTTACTGCCTGTCCTTGTATGTTTAAGGCTTTAATTGAGCTTCTCTTCTCCAGCCGACAAAAGTAAGAGGAGCTTGAGAGTTTATTTCTGTGACTATCCTCACTTCCTCTAATTTACTGTTCTTGCTGAGCATTTTCCCAAATTGAAAAGAATACCCTCGCATCTTAAATTCTAGGAATTCCCATTTGGCGGAATAAGACATTATAATATTATCAGATATTACATTAACAATTACAGATTTAGTGCCCTCTTAAAATTGTTGGGATTTTAATAAACTGGGATTAAATTTCCAGTATGTATGTATATGTTGTTGCTACGAGTGTTGGAGGGTTTTACAGTTATCTTCATTACTGCGTGATCAGTGAGAGGCGCTGCTCACAAACAACAATCTGAAACGAGGCCCGTCACAGAGACAGGAATGAACCAAAGTCTAGATTTGGTTACGCTATTTGCTTAAACCAAGAGTATTGCTTCGTGTTGGGATGATTGGGGCGTGTCTCGAAAGCAAGCTTCGAAGTGGTGGTTCTATGGAATTGTAAGCCCAGGGTTCGAAGCACGTATCGAAGCTTCAGTGTCGCACTGCCATCACTAGCGCACAGCCCCCACGGCTCAGCGTGGGAAAGTCAAACCCACGGCACAGTCAGCAGCTGCTCTGGGCCCCCACACCAGCAGGGGCCCCCAAGAGTACGTGAAAGTCCCATAAAATGGGCTGTTATATTTGTTACGCGTGTGATGTTTCATGTGTACATTTAATTATATGTACATTTATACCGTATGTTCCAGCTTGATATTCCAGATTGATATTTATTATCACAGCCACTCCCTTAATTGTATTCACAAGAATTTCTGTGTCAATACTACAAATCTATCTTTTTGGTTTTCATATTATTAGAGTGGTTTTGGTTTTAAATTATTTAAATGATTAGTGTTTATTCTTTCTATATAATAAACGACTGCAGCTGTAACAACTTAAATTTCCCTCTGTGATCAATAAAGTATTTCTGATTCGGATTCAGTGTTTCAGTGAATCCAACAGGACGCGAGATGTTCATGTTAAAACTGTTGAAAAGAAGGGACAGTGCTTGTGTTTATGAATACTGGGGTGATGGTGATTTTATCCAGTTTTATTAAGACATAATATTTTTTTCCACTGTGCTTGGACTCAGTCAGTTTCTCTTTTTGGAAATAACCCCCTGACCTTTGAGAAAATCCTTTCACGTGGTTTTGAGGAGGCAGGGCTGTGCCGCAGCACACCTGTACAGGCTTTGATGTACACACCTCTGCCTAGATGATACCCATAGATGAGGTGTTGCTGTTCTACCCCAGCTGCAAACACTTCACCTTGGAATGAAAAACAAAGACTGAATATTATAGTAGTAACACATCTGATTATTTACCGGCATATTATGTACCTTACTGGAGAGATGAGCTCAGTGCTGCCGTACAGGGGAAACCCTTCACCTTTAGCAGGCTTCATGAAAACCAGCTCCTGTGTGTCACAGGCAAACTGGCGAACACTAACACAACACAAACACCAACACATAAATTCTGCAGGGGATCCATTGTGCTTTCATAAACCAGGCCATACACTCACACCAACAACTCTGAACCAGCGTAGGCTTCAGGCGTCACCAGTGACGTCACTTGCCTTAGTACAGCAAGCCTCGATTACGCGCTTCATGAAAGACTTCCCAGTATTTCTCGGACGCCCGCTCCGAAGCTTCGGCACAGCAGTCCCATCACGGGTAATCATCAGAGACAGAGCCTGATGTTGCTGCCAACACCGTTTGGCTTCCTGTGTCAGAACCGGGGTCATATGGGGTCATAATTATAGTGTTTGATCATAAATAGGCAGTTAAATGGCCTGCCTGAACCACTATGGTATTTTGTTATTGGACTTCTGTACAAAGCACAGTTTGTCCATAACAAACAGCATGTTTGAACATCGTCACAGGTCGATGACCAATTTTGTAATCGTAGAATCAGATCTGCGGCCTTATGTTCTCGACACTCGGGTGAAGAGAGGAGCCGAGCTGTCAACTGATACCCACCTGGTGGTGAGTGGGATCAGGTGGTGGGGGCGGATGCTGGACAGACCTGGTGCACCTACACATGGGGCCTCTGCCAGGTGCTGGGTATGTCTGGCAGAGGCCCCAGTCTGAGAGAAAGTGGTGCTCTACTCACATGAGCACTGCTAACTTCAACTGAGGCTATAGTCGGACGATGGAAGGAATACTCGAGGACCTCTTTAATCACACTGACACGCCACTGACACGCCTTCTCTAGTGGAAGCAGAGTCTGGGGACGAGGGGGATGACTCACCCATCACTGAGGGTGAGGTCACTGAGGTGGTTAAACAACTCCTTGGTGGCAGGACCCCTGGAGTGGACGAGATTCACCCTGAGTTCCTGAAGGCTCTGGATGTTGTAGGATGCTGCACATATATACAGACACACATTGTTTACGTTTGTGTGTCTGTGTGCTGTTGTTGTCCTCATGCTGAAAATGGGACTTAATTGTCACATCGGCCAGACGTCACTCTCCGAAAATATACTTTGTACTGAGGAAAATGACAAAAATAGTAACGCACAGTGACTCGGATAAGTAACTTTAATCTGATTACTGGACTGCAAATATTAACGCGTTAGATTACTCATTACCGAGAAAAAAGTAGTCAGATTAGAGTAACGCGTTACTAAGTAACGCGTTACTGACGTCACTGCATATGAGAAAGCTCGTGAAGATAACGTTTTAGTTCTCTCCGCCCTGCTTTATCGACAGCTGTACACAGGGGGGCGCTACTTGCACACAATATAACGTTTGCTGTAATTTGCCGTTAAAGGGGTAGAAGTGATGCGGCTTTAAGTACCTGCAAACACTGATGGACGTGGTCATGTCAGCTGCGCCATTCTAAGTAATAAGAAAGCTGCGAAAGCCGTGCAGCAATAACTAAGCTGTACGGTTATTTCCCAACGCTTTCTTTGGTTTGAATAAACTTTATAGAGGACACAAGGTGTGGGCCACGGTTACGAGCAGCAGCTCAAACTGCAGAAAGTAAGACTGAAAGAGGGAGGTGACCACAGGAGCGGCAGCTCCTCATGAACGCCCCTCGGACCTGTTAGTGAATCACATTTTCCATGTGCAGCAGCAGCAGCAGCAGCGCAGTCCGGGCCCTCCGACAGCCGCCTGAACTTTTCTCCGCACTGCCGCGCACCCACCCTACACCGCCACGGCCGGCGGATCGGACCTTTGCTCCGCTGGGCCGCTGAAGTTTGATCCGTTTCGGTGGAAGATCCTGAGCGGAGTCATGGCCGGGTCTTTCAGCCGACACCTTTAACCGAGTAACGCCGATGGAGCGATCCTAGCCGAGCCAGGCTTTGTGCCCGCTGTGCGCCGACATGGACCTTCAGGTGATCGTCTGGCTGTTCTACTGCTTTCTGCTGCCCTCCGTCCTCCTAACAGGTAACTCCACAGTCCGAGCAGCGAAAGGCGGAGCTGGGACGGCTTCACAGCCTCTTCAGCTCCGACCTGTTGCTGCCCAAAACTTCGCAGCGAGTTGAACAACTTTTCCCTGAAGGCGTTTTTGGACACTTTGTGTGCGTTCATATGTGAAGGATCCCAGTCGTGTTTGTCAGTTGCTGCTCTCATTGTGTAACTCGTGCTCTGAGTGTGTGTTGAGGTTGTTTTCTCCTCCGCACTGTAACTGACGTGGAAAGCGCGAGTTCACGGCGGGTGACTGGCCCACTGTCTGTGGGCACCGCATACGGTGAACGGAAAGTGTGTGTGTGTGTGTGTGTGGTGCACTGAATGCTGTTTTGTGTAAATTCAGGTGCTGTCAGAGTTCTGGGAAAACTTCAGTCTCTCACCCAGTTGCTCAGATGGCGCTGTTTGCGCTGTTTGTGGGTGTAGAGACAGAAGAATGCGGTGGTTGCTCATTGCTGGTCCCTGCTGAAAGCAATGCGTTGCTGTGGTCTCTAGCAGCCTGGTGACACACCCAGCACTGAGTGAGGAGAACTATAAAGGATTGTGTAGCCTTTCTTTACACTTGCGTAAACGTGACATGTTGGTGACGCCATTCTCTGCTGCAGAGGCTTTAAGGAGCTTCGTGAGAATAAACGTGTTCATGCCGGCAGTAGGATGCTGAGAGCAACAGGAAGTGATGGAAGCGTGTGCTCCTTTTCTTCAGCTTGTTGGAAGCTCCTGCTAATAAGACTCTTTAATGGCGCTGATGCTGGCGGCTGCACTGAAGCCTGCAGACGGCTGGTACCTGTGCCGTCTGTCTGCTGTGGACCTGCGCTCAGTGAAGGGACGAGTACACACGTTCCTGCAAGTAATAGATTACATTTCTCAGAACAAATGACTGAGGACTTTCACAGCAAAGTTCATTGGTCTAACCAGGATCCCAGGGTGACGGACAGCACCGGCACTGCTGAAGGACACGTATTCAATTAAACAGCTACTGATTTCATGAATGATTATCTCCTCAGTTTGATATTATTTAAAACAAGTTATGCTTTTGTTTCATAAACAGTATTTCCCAAACTTTCGTAGTGATCCTGCAGAAATGAAGCCTGGTCATTTAGGAACTCCACCGGTCAGTCAAGGTGTCACTGGAGTCATTCAGCCCGCTCTGGTTCAGGTCAGGATAGTTTGGAATCTAAAAGGAAGTCTGTGTCAAGCTCAGATCTAGCTGGTTGACTCAGACACACACAGACACACACAGACACACAAGGATCATCTAAGTGTAGGGAGCACATGAATGTTCTGTTATGAAATGCTGGGAGAAAAACAGTCTCCTGACAGGATGTGACCTGTCACAGCTTGCAGCTTTGTGTCTTTAAACAGATCTCATTGTGAGACAAAGGAAGTGAAACTTGGCAATATAGTTGCCAAGAGGACATTGCATCAACTTACAGTACAAATTTAATTCCTGAAGAATTACCCTCCTCCAAATCGAAGGTTTGGTAATCCTGACGTGTCGTGCTCTTCGCCCTAGAATATAAAAATATCATTATTTGAACAACTTTGGCTTTGGTGTGATTTGAATGGAGCATCAAAGGGCGGCTGATTCTGGTTTCCTCTGCATACTCTGTGCATCACTTTGTTCTGTCAGGAAAGATTTCCAGCTTGGATATTCATTCACATCTGATGTATGATTTTTATGAGCAGTAAGCCCTCAGAGCGTGAATAATACAGGTACACAGTGACTTGTGATGCTTAAACTTCATTGTGTTGTGTGTATAATACATTTATGAAGTGACTGTGAACTTGGACATCACACTTGTATGATGTTTGTGTAACAGCAGAACTGTTTGATTTGTGAGCAGCAGAAAGCGCCGTAACTGCTTACAGTAGGAAGCTCTGCTGAATGCTGTTATTTATCCACTGAACTCGGCCATCCAGCGGTGTGTGTGTGTGTGCAGTGCGTGCCACACACAGCTGTCTGTAGGCATCACTTGGGTGTGCTTCTAGCTTTGTGAGCAGCTGACTGTGGACCAGCTCACAGCGGGTCTTGGTCAGCTTCAGCCTGCGGAGTTGTGCTGATCTTAGATGTGAATAATGTGAACGTATGTATACGTACAGTACTCTGGAAAGTCTTGAGCCACCACCCATTTCTTTTTATTTTTCTAGAAAAACAGGAAGTAGGCGCAGTGAGTTATTGAAACATGTACATGCATATCCATGGAAACAGAGAACAAGGCAGAAACAGAGTTTCTAATGAGCGTGAAAGTTAATATTTGGTGTGACCACCTTTATTCTGGTCCTGAAGACGGCCTGTGTTCAGGAACGGTTCTCCTGAAGGACATTGAGGATGATCCCACACTGCTTCAGTGATGCTGAGGTCTGGACTCCGGGGAGGCCGATCCATCACTGATGGTGTTCAATCCAGGGCCCTACACTACGAAGTATAGCAGCATACCAGGGGATCTTTCTGTTATCTGGATTCTCTTACATCAGGTTAAACAGTCCCACAAAGCTCGTTACCAACTCGTTAAGTTAACCCAGAGTCCCCCGTGTGTTCACACGAAAGGGTCGGCATTTATAAGATCGAGCCAATCTATAAGGGGCGTTTCACAGGCCACTCAGAGCTGCTGCTTATTTCTAAGGTGACGGCTGCACATCAGAGCTCTGACACTTTCAACTGGGTCCATTAAAGCTTCCTGTCCCACAGGCTGAAGAAGGAGACGTGGTGAGATCAGTGTGACTGAATGGACTGGTGTGTGTGTGTGTGTGTGTGTGTGTGTGTGTGTGTGTGTGTGTGTGTCAAAGACTCAGCAGCAGGTTAGAATCAAGCAGAACAGCATTTTATACATTTCCTAAATCTTCCACACACACATTCCTGTGACAGTGCGACTCACAGTTGTGCTTCATTCAGTGGTTTCAGTAACAAGCTGCAACCACCATAAGTTGCCACAGAAACCCAGGGGTGACCCAAAAGTTTTCTGCCTCTCGGGCTGTTATATGTGCAACTTTTTGTATATTTAGTGAAAGAAATGGGAACAAATGATGTTCATTTTACAGCTCATCCCAAAGTGCCTAATACGATTTAAATGAGCCTTTTTGCTAAGTTGTCTGTTAGGTGTAGACACAACACTGGATCGTCCCTTGAGTTTTGAGCATTTTTCATACTTGAGTGATTCATTCAGGCTCAGGTACAAGGACTGGACTGAAAAGGAAGGACCTTCAGAAAGTGAGAATAATTGCTGTAAAAAGAGTCTGGCTCCTTGGGTGCAAAATGTAAAGAAATGAGGGGTGGCTCGAGACTTCTGCACAGTACTGTAGGGGTGGTGTGGTGAATTTAAGACCACAGGTTTGATTTTAAAAGGAAGAGGACAGAAATAACGTGAGTGACCTTCAATCAATTCAATTCAATTTCAGTTCAATTTTATTTATATAGCGCCAAATCACAACAAACAGTCGCCTCAAGGCGCTTTGTATTGTGGGTAAAGACCCTACAATAACTCAGAGAAAACCCAACAGTCAAAACGACCCCCTATGAGCAAGCACTTGGCGATGGTGGGAAGGAAAAACTCCCTTTTAACAGGAAGAAACCTCCAGCAGAACCAGGCTCAGGGAGGGGCAGTCATCTGCTGCAACCGGTTGGGGCTGAGTGGAGAGAGACAGGACAAAAGACATGCTGTGGAAGAGAGACAGAGATTAATAATAATGATTAAGTACAGAGTGAAGTATAAACAAGTAAATAAAGGTGAATCAGAAGAAACAGTGCATTATGGGACCCCCCTCAGCAGCCTAGGCCTATAGCAGCATAACTAAGGGAGGGTTCAGGGTCACCTGATCCAGCCCTAACTATAAGCTTGATCATAAAGGAAAGTTTTAAGCCTAATCTTGAAAATAGAGAGGGTGTCTGTCTCCTGAATCCAAGCTGGGAGCTGGTTCCACAGAAGAGGGTCCTGAAAGCTGAAGGCTCTGCCTCCCATTCTACTTTTAAGTATCCTAGGAACCACAAGTAAGCCAGCAGTCTGAGAACGAAGTGCTCTATTGGGGTGATACGGTACTATGAGGTCTTTGAGATAAGATGGGGCCTGATTATTCAAGACCTTGTATGTTAGGAGAAGGATTTTAAATTCTACTCTAGATTTAACAGGGAGCCAATGAAGAGAAGCCAATATGGGAGAAATCTGCTCTCTCTTTCTAGTCCCTGTCAGTACTCTAGCTGCAGCATTTTGGATCAGCTGAAGGCTTTTCAGGGAGTTTTTAGGACAGCCTGATAATAATGAATTACAGTAGTCCAGCCTAGAAGTAATAAATGCATGGATTAACTTTTCAGCATCAGTCTGAGAAAGGATGTTTCTAATTTTATAAATAAAAGCTGTCCTACATATTAGAAATACAATCAGAAAACAAAGGCAGAAAAACCATGAACTGGACTGTGCCATCAGTGCAACAATGACATGAATGCAGCGAGGGATTCATGGCTGAGAGGCGAAGCCCAGAGCAGAGCAGGTTCATGACTGATCTGTTTAGCTCGTGGTTAGGAGTCACAGAGGGATCTCTGTATTGTTTGTTTGATGCTCCCTGTTCCCGTCCCCTCCAAAGGCTTTGCCTTTTACCGAGCCACAGTTGGAAATAAGAAATTGTTCTTGATCCGTTTCCCTGCTTGAATAAAGGTTTAAATATGTGAGTGAGAATCAAAGGAAAGGATGACGCGAGCTTGTTGCTTTTGGCTGCAGTGTTTTCCAGAGTTCTCATTTAATGCTGCAGGAATGAAAGCGTCTGTTGATCTGACACATTTTGAAGCGTGTTTCAGTGACTGCGTCTGCAGAGGTAACAGGATCCCGCGCACACATTTCTTTGCAAAGACAGTAAAAAAGTTCATTCCTTCAGACATGATGACCTCACCCTGGTAGTGAGTTTCCTCTGTTATTGTCCGTCTTTACCTGACAATATAAAGCTCCTTGAGGAGGCTGTCGTGATTTGGAGCTATATGAACTGAACTGAGTTGAACAGTTTTTTTTTAATTAGGCTTATGGAATTTGAAATGTTCAGAGCCTGTTACGCACATGCACGTTAGTAGTGAAGTGTTATTTCAGACGTAAGACAACAAAAAGCAGCACCACTGGGATTCGAGCTGTTTGTTTCAGACACACTGATCTGGATCCCTCTGGATAACAGCCATAAAGAGAATTCTGTTATGAGTGTTTCCAGGCTGTGCCAGTCCACACTTCAGCAGCTTAACAACACTTGGTAGCTCAGTGAGACATACTCAGAGTGTGTGTAAGCTGTGGGGTGTGTAGGAGTGAGTCAGAGAGGAGGATTCATTTGGACTTTTATTTTGACATCACCAGGAAACTGAGCAGCAGCTCATCTCACTGCAGTTTCTAACGAAAGTAAACTCTACGACCTGTTTTTGACTCGGAGTCAGATTTTCCTAGGCGCTGTTTTTTCTTCCCTCGCTTTAATGGTAAAGACACGCTGTTACATGTTCACGCCAAGATGCAAAGAGCACAGCTATGTTTGGAGAGTTCAGAGCCAGGACAGCATCTGCTTCAGTGTTGTGACTGGCCTGCTTGTAATAGAGCATTGGCCCATGGAACATCTGACTACAAAAGGGATTTTCTGGGTAATATAGAAGTCATTTAAACACGTGAGCAGTGCTTTTCTGCTCTCACAGACCTTTAATGTCTTTACCTGTCTCACATACACACCTATGACCTGGTTATTTGCTGTGACACAATATTTATAGTAGACATAAACATCCTTTGGTAAAGAATAATTAACACCAAATCACAACAAGAGTCAAGGTGCTAACAGGCTGCAAACCACCAGAGACACTATCAGAAAATATGGAAGTGCTAGAAGATGTACCTGCTTGAAATACAGTACCAGTCTAAACGTTTGACTGTACTGTACATGGCAATAATTAATGTATTTTCATATTGACACAAGTTTTTGTGCAATTTCTCTAAATATACAGATACACTGTACTTACTCGCACCTTACTCAGACACAGGTGTAGGGTCAGAGATGATGATGTGGCTACCAGACAGGCTGTTCTGAGTACTTCAGAAACTGCTGATCTGCTGGGATTTTCCCACACAATCACCTCTTGGGTTTCCAGAGAATGGTCTGAAAACTTTAACTAGTAATGACTTCATAGATTTCTTTACAAATAAAAATTTAGACATTAGAGAAAAAATTATTCAAAACCATCTCCAAGGTTTATCTTCATGTTCGGCTGCTTTCAGCACTGCTGGTATTTGTTTAGACTCTTTGGCTCCAGTTGATCTTTTGGAGTTAACTTCAATAGTTACTTCCTCCAAACCATCAACATGTTTATTAGATCCCATTCCTACTAGACTGTTCAAAGAAGTCTTTCCAATTATTGATGCCTCAATCTTAAATATGATCAATCTGTCTTTATTAGGTGGCTATGTACCACAGGCCTTCAAGGTGGCTGTAATTAAACCACTACTTAAAAAGCCATCACTGACCCAGCTGTCTTAGCTAATTATAGGCCAATCTCCAACCTTCCTTTTCTCTCCAAAATCCTTGAAAGAGTAGTTGTAAAACAGCTAACTGATCATCTGCAGAGGAACGGTTTATTTGAAGAGTTTCAGTCAGGTTTCAGAATTCATCACAGTACAGAAACAGCATTAGTGAAGGTTACAAATGATCTTCTTACAGCCTCTGACAGTGGACAGGGAGTTTTTATTTCCCACTATCGCCAAGTGTTTGCCAAGGCAATTGTTGTGATTTGGCTCTGAATTGCCTTGACCATGACACAGTGGCATGGTGGTTAGCACTGCTGCCTCACAGCTAGAAGGTCTGGGTTTGAATCCACTTTTGCCCAGACTTTTCTGTGTGGAGTTTGCATGTTCTTCTGATAGCTGCTTGCAGCAGGGTAAGTTATATGGCCTCCACAGTTACCTGATTTAAATCCAATAGAGCACCTTTGGCTCATTGGTAGAGTTGTATTATGGATGTGCAGCCACGGTGTGATGCAGTCACATCGATATGGAGAGTTTCCAGCACCTATGGCACAAAGAATTAAGGTAGTTCAGAATGCAAAGGGGGTCATACCCAGTATTAGCAAGATATACCTAATGAGAGTGTGTGTATGTGTGTGCCTTTTTTTTGTCTTTCCATAAAAACAGGAAGCGGTCAGCTTCACGCACAGAGAGAATGTTCCATTCCAGCAAAGCTGAGCTGCACCTTCATCACAGTTACTGTTTGGATTCTCTTCTCTTTACCCTGAAGAACTAAACGGAAGCTGGACTGGTTCTTATAGAGTGCTTCATACAATACGTTTACCCATTCACACGCCAATGGTTGCGTTGGAGAGGTTCAGTATCTTGCCCGAGGACACTTTGCCACGCAGACTGGAGCAGCCAGGAATCGAACTGCCAACCTTCCGATTAGTAGATGACCTGCTCTACCTCCTGAGCCACAGCCACCCAACACGTGTGTGGGAAGCTCATAAATATGAGCTGCTATATAAACAGTAGTGCTTGGCTGTAAATCATTACTGTAATTGCTATTATTTTGCCATTCATGGAAAGTTGAGGGTAGCTTTCAGCATGTCTGGGTACTGCACTGCTGATCTGCATCATAAAGGAAAAGAGGAAAGTAAAATCCAGATTTTCTAGTATATCTCCATTTTTCTCTCTCTAATCTTTTCGGTATGAAACAAAAAGCTAAGTTTAAGAGTCCTAAAGACGTGTATTTAAAGGCAGCAGTGTGTGAGTGATGCAGAACTAATCGAAGCATCAGCTTCCATCCTCGGTCTCAGGATGGGATGAAGTGGAAACACAAGGATCAGGTAAAAATACAAAGGTAGCATTGTCAGTCGTGTTGTAAGGCTCCTCTTGTTGTTGTTTAACATTGTGCTGTCTGATGTATTTGAATTTAGGTTTTGTGTCACACCAGTTACTGCAGGAGCAGCTCACAGTTGGCAAACCCAACTGTGGAAGCGCAGAGAGGGATTTTTAAGCTAAATACTAAGCTGGAAGGCCGCGGTGGCTCCATAGTGTAGTGGTTTACACATTCACCTAAGAAGGAAAAGACTCCTAGTTTGATCTAGGAAGGAGACACAAACCCAAGGCTGTGTCAGGAATGACAGCCAAATCAAACATGCCGAGCTTCCTGCTGAGGCACTCCCTTGTGAATAAGGGAACGCAGGACATTCCCATGTGATTTCTTTCAGTCAGACTTGTATTGTCATTTTTTCTTACTCATTTTCTGAACACACGAACACAAAAAAACTACCTACAAACTCCAAATTCCTCCACAGATGTCTTAAAAAGAAAACACTGTATGAGAAGTTTATTAACTTTCCCCCTAATAAGAATGCTAAGTGGCAGCCTGCTGCAGCAGCTCCTAGTGTGTGTGTGTGTGTGTGTGTGTGTGTGTTTCTGATTTGTTTTTTTTGCTCTGCGTTATATTTTTAACGATGCAGATTCTTCACTGACAGCCTGCCTGTAGCGAGGCCCATAATCCAGAAGCAGTTGGGGCTTCAGTGATGGAGCGGTTACAGTCATCATCATGGGCAACGTGAGGTGTCTGAACAGCAGGAGGCTCAGTGAGCTGATACAGATCCAGAGGGAGCGCAGCGAGTGGGTTGCAGTGCTTCTGCACAGGGAGAGATGGAGGCTGCACTGCCTTAGTCACCTGTAGAAGTTCAGGCCCTGGCTGCTCTGGGGTCAGCATGCACTCAGCTTTAACATCCTTCACTAGTCTCTGTGAGCATCAGCGTGCCATTTCCATTCATACGCCCAGTTTAAAGTGTGGGAGTCTGTGTAGTGTAGTCTGCTCTGTCCCAGGAGGTGGTTAAGGAGCCTGCTCAGGAATTGGCGCTGTTGTGTACTGCTGTGGTGGTGACCCCCGTCATGTTCAGGTGCTGCTGGTTGGGTCACAGTACTCCCTGAGGTGGGTCCTCCAAGGATGATGTTGGAACAGAGCGATCCTCCAGCACTGATCCAGACTTTTCTGCATCAGTTACCTATACTTGATCCCAGGTGACAGGCCACTAAGGGCATTGGTACAGTAATGCCTGATGTACATCCTAGCATCCTCTCCCCTCTCCTTCCTAGCCATTGTTTGGTGTATTGTCTGGCAAAGCAGGATCCAGTAGGAAGGGAATAATAATAATAATGATAGTAGTAAATAATAATAATAATAATAATAATAATGTATTTAATAGCACTTTACACTTACAAAGTCTTGACAGTAAAACTAAGAACACATGTTCCAGCACACAGACACAATAACACTCTTACTTTCATTCCAAAATGCACTCATTAGATAAAATAATGAGAGGACGATAACGAGAAAGTCAACCAATGAAAACGAGTTTTCAGCAGTCATTTAAAACAAACCAACCTGATAGGCTGAGGAGGGCCGCTCCAGAGTTTAGCTGCTACAACGTCAAAGTGTGGTCACCTCTGCTTTTAAAGGAAGAGGTGGAATAATTAAGAGGCTGACTGTGCTTGTCCCATTCCCAGTGAACTCCCCAGTCGCTCCCTTCCATAGTCCGGCCCACTTGTCAACCAGTCAGCATTCAGAAGGCGCACAGCGCGTCCCAGGCAGTTAGGATTTTGGAGGACTGCCTCCCTGTCTCTCATGCTCCCTCCTCGGGTCTGCTGATATTTGCTCTCAGCAGAATGCTTGACGTGAACTGGCTGCATCTTCAAATTTCCTTCATCTCTGTGAATTATAGATCACCCTGCACTGTGGCATCACAGTAATTCACCCCACAGTAAATCTGTCCCATAGCCTATAAAATGAAATCCATCTTATTTCCTTAGATTTCCCTGTTGTGATCCAGTCTAAGTCCTTTCCTCCCCCCTGTTTAGGATTTTCTGTGACTCCTGTAAAATTCCCTTCATCCATCACTGATCCCAGCTGGCCTAAAGGCTGCAGTACAGCAAGCAACAGAACAAGAAGTCAGCAAGCAGCAGTTTTATTACAGCCAGCGTCGGTGTTATGGATGGACCTGGGGGGTCCAGACCTGCTCAGTAAAGTCACTGTGCCCCCTCAGCTGAATTCTACTGATAAACTTCAACTATAAGTTCCAATTCAGACAATTTGGTAACAAAGAACCTGAACACTCATATTGCTGGTAAGTTATTGTCTAATTATTTGGGTTACATTAGTTTCGTGCTTCTCCAGCGATCATAACCAGCAAGACTGAGACGGACTCTGAGCAGACGGGTCGATGCCGGTCAGACTTTGGGAAGAACCCCTCATGTCTCTTTGGAGCTTGAAAGAGGTCATTCATCATCTTCTGCAGCTACTCATAAGTTGCAAAACACATGGAAGTGTGTTGAGGATATTGTGCACTTACAGTAAAGTGTTTGTGTTGTTTGTCTCGAGCTTTGCCTCTGCGGTTGAACACACATATTTTTGCACTTTTATAAATGGCTGCATTTCTCTGTGACTGTACTAAACACGTATAGTTGTAATTATGCATTAGTGCGTGGCAGTGCTGGAAAAGCAGTCACAATTTATATTTACATGATCTTTGTTTTTTATGTCAAGTGCTTTCATGAATGGTCACATGGTCTGTTGCAATGAATTATGGGACAGCATTTTAAAGGATTCTCCCAGTGTGTCCTTTGCTAAAGGACGCAACAAAGGAAGCACTGAAGCTCCTTTCCGAAGTATTTGGAGAACATTTTGGCTGGTCCTAACTTTTTCACACTCCTTCAAAGAGTTGTTTGAAGGTCAAGACTGAGCCTGGTTTTAGTTAGGATGTGTTAGGCTCCAGTTAGTTAGGATAAGGGACGGGAATACACTGCCAGTGAAGGTTTTCACAAGGAGAGCTGCACAAATGTCTGTGTGTGCGTCTGTGTGTGTGTGTCTCTGTGTGTGTGTCTGTGTGTTTGCATCTGTTAATCTGTGTGTCTCTGTGTATGTGTGTGTCTGTGTGTGTGCGTCTGTTTCTCTGTGTGGGTCTGTGTGTGTGCGTGTGTGTGTGTGTAACATGAATTCCTTATCTTACTTAGCTGGTGGCCAGCTGTTTGGGTGGAGTGTTGTTCCAGGTGTGTTTTCTTCCTGGTGTGTGTGGTGGGGGTGTTTAAATGAGTATGATCACTAGGAGCATTTGGTATGATGGATGAAAATGAACTGTTTATAATCAAAGTAATTATCATCATTCTTTGAATTGTAGCTACACAGAGACCTAACCTAACAAAACATCAGCTGACACCAGATTGTCTCACAGTAGGTTCAGTGAGTGTAACGTGCATATATGGTAGTATTCTACATTGGACCACCAGAACAGTAGTATTGCAATCATATAGTGCTCATGTTACTCGTATTGTAAAGTCTTACCTTATAATATTATGAAAACCTGTAATTAGCTCTGTATGAATCAAACTGCACTGCACTGACCTTCCAGTTTCTAAGTTGTGAATTTAGCCTTGCCTTCACAGGCTGCTGTGTAGTGGACCTGGCTGTTAAAGTTGTGGCCCTCAGTTGAGTGAATATGGTGAGAAGTGAACATAATCAGACCACAGGGAACGTGAAATGAAAGTATGTGTTGGATCAGAAAAGGTTCAAAAGGAAGCTGCCTGTTTGAAGCTGCCTGTCCTCTGTTGTTTCCTCTCAGAGTGCTGGGCAGAGATAGGTGCTGCCTGTGGTTCCACACTGTGTTATCATGTTTGTCCATAGACATCGTTTTGGGTGTGTTTGATTACTAACTGGGCAGGAGGGTGGAGCTCTACGATGCAGTTTGTCCTGTATGTGAATATTCATACAGTAGTTGTACACAGTAATGTGCTTCTCTAAGAATCATAAACCCTTGGATAATGAGTTGTTCCAGGCAGTTTTCATGGCAGTTTTCTTATCACTTTCTTTCTGTTTTTCAAATTTTTTTTGTGAAGTACTGCATACTTTTATCTCTTGAGGTCTTTAAGATGGTATCAAAGTGAAACAGTTGAACCTACAGCATTTCTGGAGGCGAATGCATTTGATTGGACTTGCTTTCAGTTGAAACACTAAAGGAGTGCAATCAGGGCCATTAAATACACATTACATACATTTTTATGTGATTATAGTTGTAGTTGCTTCATATTATACTATAGAGTCAAAAGTATTCCCTCACCCGTCTCAGCATTGAATCCAGGTGTTCCAGTCACTTCCATGGCCACAGGTGTATGAACCTATATAAACATATGGAGTTTTAATATTATGAAGGTGTAATTTTGCATGGCATTCATTAATTATACTAAAATTATTGTAAGAAAACAGCTGAAAGTTTGAGGTGGAAACTTTTTGTCAGATTTGACTGATAATCAGTGAACTTTCCATTAAGTGGAATAACCCGTGAATATGAAAACCACAATCTCACACATGAACAAGGTCATTTCTGTGTTTAATTATGATTTTATTTAAATGTCTTCGACAGTAGCTCACCGAAAGCTCCCTTTGTTTGAGCTATTTCTTGAATCTGCAGAGAGCTTCAAGATGACATCACTGTTAAGTGATTTTGCTGGAAGACATTTACAGTGATCACTTCCCAACCTGCTGGAGAACAATAGCCTGTGTGAGAGCCCTGAGCAGCAGTGAAGTTGATCACAGCCATGAACATAGACTATACACACACCACACAAGGTCAGATGAGTCATATATGGAGAGGAAATACTCAAGGCCAGCACTATTCATCGTTGTGTTGTAATTAAAAACAACTAGCCTTTAGCGGTAAAGTGAGGAAAACAAACAAGGGAAACAAGGCAACTGTATTCCATAACTCAAAAAAACATTTTTTTTCTTTCTTCTATGGGCCCAGCACAGCTGACTTCATAAGACCGGACAGGAGCCAGATGGATGAAGAAACTATAAACACTAGTTTGAGAGCAAAGTGCTCCAGTTGGATGAATGTGGTACTATTGGCATGTGTCTGAACTCGATTCAGGGCTTTGTATGTGAGAGGAATGTGTGAGAACTTTCACCATCATGCCTGCTATGATTCAGTAATACGATGATCTCTGGTTACAGAGTTTAATTGTGCCTGAAATACATCCTGTTGTTTGACCGTGCTCTTTCTGTCTTTGCAGCTTGCCTTTTGCGCTACAACATCTTGTCATTGGTCTACTTCTTGTACCTGCTGCTTTTACCATGGTTCCTGTGTCCCAACAAACACACAATCAAAGGTAAGACCGTCTGTATTTACAGGTCATATCTTTTATGTTTTTGACACCTGCTTTTCTTTAAACCACTATTTTGTTATAACAGTAACTGCAAATACGAGTCACTTTGCCTGTGCTCTGTAATGTATTCACCTGGTATGAATATAGCTTTATGTAGTTATAAGCCAAGATTAAAGATGGCTGCCTGTCAGTGAAAGCTCCTGAATACAGTTTTCATGCTACGGTTTAGATTAGAAGACTCAAATACACCCAAATATCTTAATTTGTCCTGGACCGCACCAGGACCTGATATGATCCAACCTACTGCCTCATGACAGCCTAGCAGTATAATTAAATAGGCTGGTAGTAATAGGTACTCAGTCAGACCGGCTAACATAGGGCAGAACTATCCTGATCATTAAGGATCCCCACAAGGCTACAACAACCTTGAACTACTGGCCAATGACCTACATCCCCCCAACATGGACGCTCTTCTTGGGCATCACAGCAACCAAGCTAAGTAGGCACATGAATCAACACATGAGTGCAGCTCAGAAGGACATTGGAAATGATACCAGGAGACCAACGCACCAGCTTGTGGTTAATAGAGCATTGTACCAAGACTCTAAGACTGGACAGACCAATCTGAGCACTGTCTAGATTTACTACAAAAAAACCTATGACACGTGGATACTAGAGTGCTTGACACTACACAAGCCAACAGTGCACTTCATCAGGAACTCAGTGCAACTGTGGAAGACCACACAAGAGACCAACTCCAAGGTAATCACAAAAGTCACCATCAAGTACGGAATGTACCAAGGTGATGCATTGTCCCCGCTACTCTTCTGTGTAGGCCTCAAACCCTTGAGCTCATCACTAAGAGCGGCTATTGATGCAGATTCAGGAGTGGAGTGACCATCAGCTGATGACCTGTACGTGGATGACATCAAGCTGTACGTCAGGAGTGAGTAAGGCACTGACTTACCGATCCAACTCACCAAGATCTACAGTGAGGATAATAATGTGTCATTCAGACTTCGTAATCGTGGCCAAATTGTTGCAAAGAGAGGAGAGGTAATCTGGACTGAAGGGATGGAGTTGCCAGGATGCAGGATAGTGGACATAAAGGGACCACTACAACAACCTAGGGATCCCACAGGCTAACAGGAATCATTAATGAAGATGCACGATAGGCAGCCACAGTAGACAGGTCCTGAGATGGCAGTTCAATGGTAGGAATAAAATCTGAGCGATCAATACATACACCTTACTGGTCATCAGATACCACAAGAGGACATAGATCCCACTCAAGACATGAACTCCTCACAGTGCCACTGAAGGTGGTTGAGAACAACAGGGCTAAGGTCTTGTGGGACTTCAAGTTCCAAACAAGCAGCCGCTGGTCAACCAACCCTGCCAACAGGGAGCAGAATATTGTAGTTGTGATAGATGTGGCAATTCCAGCGGACAGGAACATCAGGAAGAAGGAGAAAAAGAACACAGAGAAGTACCAGGGGCTGCATGAAACAGCTGGAGCAGATGTGGAAGGTAAAGTCCAATGTGGTCCCAGTAGTAATAGGAGTGTTAGGAGCTGTAACCACAAAACTGGAAAAGTGGCTCCAGCAGATTCCAGGCACAGCATCAGAGGTCTCTGTCCAGAACAGTGCAGTCCTAGGAACGTCTAAGATACTGCATAGAACCCTCAAATTCCCAGGCCTCTGGTAGAGGACCCGAGTTTGAGGAACACACACACACCAGCAGTCACCTCATCAACAAACACTAGTGACCTCGTTCCATTGGCAGCCATACATGGCCATGCCATAACATTACCTCCATGTTTGACAGATGATGTGGTATGTTTCGGATGAGCTGCTTTCCTTCTGCATGCCTTTCTCTTCTTGTTGCACCTTTCTCTTCTTGCACCTTGTTGCAAACCTTCTTTATTTCCAATTGTGAAGACATGACTGTAGACTTTGACAATGATAGCTGAGACCCTGAGTGCATTCTTGATTTGGATGAATGCTTTCAAGGGTTTTTCTTAACCAAAGAAAGATCATCCACTTTAGTTATTTTATATGATCTTCCAGGTGTTTTGGTATTGCAGAGCTGACCATTGCATTACTTTTTTGCTTTTTGCCATCTCTATAAGTTCAAAACTTGGAATCAATTCTAGATCTTTATTGGCTAAATTTGTCATGATATAAAGAGGGAAGGGGCCTGACCTGAAACTCAGTCAATTGTCCAATTACTTTTGAGCCTCATAAAATGGACGACTATGTATAAAAATGACTGTAATTCCTAAACAGTTAATGTAATGCTTTTTCTTAACACCTTAAATTCAAATTCTCTGTGGTAGTATACAGAAGCAAAATTACAAAAAGTTGTCATTGTTCTAAAGCTTATTTACCTGACTGTAAATCATACAGCCTGTAAAACCTAAAGGGTGAGAGAGGCAGTGATAAATATGGAGACAGACAATAATCTTAGAAATAATAGAAGCAGAAGTCTGATATGGTAGTGATGAAGAAAATGCCCGTCATCATGTTTGACTGATAATGTATGCTCAAGATCATGAGCTATCCATTTTCTTCTGCATATTTTCATCATTTTGGTATGGTAAGTACCAAAATTATGAATAATTTTTATCTAAATATTTTTTCCAGAACTGGGCGGGGTTTTTTCTTAGGTATCACTCACAAAGTCCTAGATACTGATCTGCAACCCCTAGCAGCCTCTGATTTGGAGGGAAAAATCTATATTCCCTGACCAGTTGGTCACCAGGAGAAACTGGTTGCAATGAGGGAGTTGCAGCAAAACCTTTGTGATTGCTGTGGTCGCTAGTAGATTGCCACTGGGATTTCCGGTTATGAATATAGGAGTGATGCAGAAGCATAATTCAGGTCTTACCTAAAATCTTATCCTAAAGTCTTATTCTAAAATAGGCAACTGGAGCCTGGAATGTCCATAGGCAACCAGCCGTCAGCTTCAAAGCGGTGTGCAATGAGCAAACTGACATTCACAAACTCACACTGCAATGGCTGCATCGGGGGCAATTTAGGATTCAGTATCTTGTCCAAGGATACTTCAGCTTGCAGACTGGAGGAGCAGGGGATTGAGCCACCAACCTTCCAATTGGTAGACAACCCAATCTACGTCCTGAGCCACAGTCACCCCATTAACATAAATGCAGTAATGTCAATGAGTGATGGAGCAGCAATATTACATGTTACATGTCTGTTAAAGAGTTTTACTATCATGCCAGGATGTAAAGTTTTATTTATGCTGCATTTTTCACTACATTTAACAGTTTTCACCTGTCTTTGTCTTTTAGGTCACACAGGACGGTTTATCAGAACAATATTCTGCACCAGTCTGCTGTTTGTACTGGCTCATATCTGCTTCCAGACAGTACTGTACACATATCCTCCTCTCAACATTGCAATAGGTGATAACTGTTCGCAATGGAATACCATAACCAGACATATAGGACTGTCCAGGTATGTAACTGTGTAACTAACTGTATGAGTTGCACCACTTATCCCTGCCACTGTGACTGATGGGCTGCTTGTGGGAAATAATAGCTGATGATGGTCTACAAGTGTATGCAAAACTTTAGGCAGCTGTGATAAAATAATGCAAAGTAAAGATGCTTTTTAAACAATACCATGAATATTTTTCATTTGAACATTCGTTAGTACATGTCGCGGTGCGTGGGTGCGGGCCGTGTCGAGGTGGAGTGGACCCAAAAGCAGGACGCAGGAGTAGGTGGTTAAAGATGACCCAAAATGAGCCTTTATTGTGGCTAAACGCAAGCAAATACAAGAACCAAAAGAAGATAACTCAACTAAAGAAAAACCTAAACTGGAAGGAAACTAGGGAACACAAGAAGCTGGGTGAATGCAGTAACAAAAACACTGGGAACACTGACATCAGACAAGGGGAAAACTGAGAGATTAAATACACAGAGGTTT
>JAMQGT020000614.1:0-13472 GCA_024447675.2 Pterophyllum scalare | reverse complement strand
ATCTCAGGTAACATCCATCAGGTCTCCGATGGCCCGTCTACGGTTTGGGTTTTATCGTAACCTCGGGGTAAATATTTTTTATCATTTCAAATGAAGTCTCAAACATTTTGACAGATTTCTTGATAAAATATTTTTCATATTGATGATAAACACAGGTGAAAGTCTTTTAGAAAGCAGCGCCTGTTAACGAACCCAAACTGTAGATGAAACACAAAGATTTGTTTGTTATGAAGACAAATCGTAAAAAAACTGACTTCTCTCTAAAATCCATCGCTGGTCGGGACCCTGCATTTATGCAGCTTTTATTTATATCAGGTTTATCCCTAACAATAAAACAATCCTGAAAACTTCTCATTCTGCTCCAACGAATAAACCGAGCCGTGCGCCGATGATCGTCTCAGGACCGCGTGTGAATTTAAGCATTTTAAAAACATTCGGCATCTTCGAGGAAAAACGTCCTCTCTGCCCTCAGAGCCTTTCAGTGTTTCAGGCTGCAGTCGCGCCTCAACGCTTTATAAAATATGTTTCGTTTTGTGTTTTAAATGAAAGAACTGAAAGAAAACGTGGACATTTGTTCACGTTGCATCGCCCGCAGTTTTAAGAGCAGAATCGTGGCGGCGAGGTCGAGTGCAGCTCACAGCACGCTTCCTTTCTTTTCTTGTTTTAAAAAATAAAACCGGGAAATATCTGATTACTAAACTTGCTAAAAACACATATATTTTTAATGGGTTGCATTTGAGATGGGCCACAACTAGAGCAGCATGACAAGCGGTCAAATTTGATCTGAACATGAACTCAGACCACGTTTTATATTTCATCACCACTTTCTGCTCATAAATGCACACTGTAAGCTTGATGTTGCCTCTGACGACTTCTAATTATTTGTCTTTGTTGATTTCATACACACATCATGAACATCGGACTGACCTGCAGCAGCAGCAGCAGCAGCACTGAGGTGAACCGCAGGCAGCAGAAATAACTGCAGACTTTACATTTCAGCATTTTGATTGTCTTTCAGATCCCCACACGGAGCATGCACCACCATAATCCTGAGCCGGAGGTGGGACAGGTTCGTTTGGGTTTCTGGTGGATGGTGGGAAATATCCTTCTCTTCAGTCTTTTGTCTTTAGCGGAGAATCCGAGTCCTGACTGAAAAACTGAAGGAAAAAACGATTAAATGTCCTTTTTAATCACAGAAAAAGAGAAACTAATTCCTTATTTGACAGAAAGTTTGACTTTTCCCAGAAAATGTGGTTTTGTTTATCCGTGGTCTCTGCTCTGCCTCGTGCCCATCCTCTCCTCAAGCCTCTCAGAGTAAAACTCAGCCTTTTCCCTCTCTGCTCTCCCTGTCTTTCCAGCTGTATGTCTCTCTTCCTGCCTGTCTGTCGGTCACTCTGTAGCACTGAGGTTGGGACTAACTGGCGGACTTCCTCAATCAGGCCGACAGACCTGTGAGTCACTGCAAAGGCACGACTACAAACCCAGCCTGGATGGAGGCTAAAAATAGGCCTGTAACTGCAATAGCAGCACACCTTGATGCACTACAGCAGAGGTAGAAGTTAAAAATAGAGATGTGTTTGATTAAATCCCGCTGAGACTGGCTCGTCGGCGGGGTTTAAGGTTCGCCGTCTGTGTTTTAGCGACAGCGCCGTTTCTGTGGCTCTATATTCAGCTCGCCTCTGGTTTCTGCTGAAACTTACCTTCATTTCATTAGTTAAAAAACTGAAGAATGTTTCAGTTTCTTTTAGTTCAATCATTTAGAAAATGATGTACAGGAAACTAAAGGACCTGCGCATAAAGCCAGTGTCACTGTAGTGACTAGAACCTGGGTGGTGCCCTTTGTTTTACAGACAGCCGAGAAGGTTCCTGTTAGGTGGTCTTTTTGAGGATGGCTGCACTGAGCGATGGCCTGCAGCAGTTTGCAGTGTGGTCACCACGACACACACAATCTGTCTGTATAATGAGACAGGGGCAGTAATTATAGGGAAAATATACATACAAATATACAAGTTGTGCTTTACTGCTGCAACCAACACGTCTGAAAAGCAGCAACTTTTAATTTGAAAGTGAAGGGTCTCTCTTCTAAAGTGGTAGTTGTAGTAAAGTAGTAATAGTACTAATTGTACTAAAGTAGTAGTAGCTGAGTGAATACACACTTTCCCCTAGTGACAACCCTGAGGGGGTCACGACCTCTCTCAGTGTGACTGAAGCCTGCAGTATTTGCACCAACTAACCAATCAAAACACCGGATATCAAATTCCAGCTGATCGAGACGGAAAATCGAGCACTGTAATTATCTAAGATATAAAGACAATGACCAGTGAATTTCTACTCACACCCGCTAAAGATCACATCTGAGCCAGAAAAGGTCAGAGGTCATGTCTCTATGAAGCAGCGTTACAAGTTAAAGGCCAAACTCCTTTTGTTTCAGTTGGTTTGAGCCACATTTAGTCATCCACACCTCTTTCCTTCCTTCCTGCTCCCCTCCTCTCAATCTCTCTCTCTCTACACACACACACACACACACACACACACACACACACACACACACACACAGAGATAGTTTCTAGGAACAAAAGTTTCCAACACACAAGTTGGAGCAACTGATCATAAGAGCCTTGGTCGTCACTGCTTCCCTGCAGTCTCTGATCAAACGGGACGTTGAGATGATTTTGTACGAGCGCGTTTCTTCACATACCTGCTTAGTTTAGACAGTGAGACGCAGCCCTCTGAGGTCTCTATTTAATAAAATCATGTAACGGCTGCATATTGAGAAGATGATGAAATGTCGGTGTCAAATTTAATTGTAATAAATTAGTTCTCAACCCTGCCAGGGTCCCTACATATCATATTAATGATAATTACATTCCCAATCACTACATATTACATTATTGGTTACTTCAAGTCCTTATGATAATTATTTCTGATTTTCTTCACAATTATCATATTATATTATTATCATATTAGGTTGATAATTTCCATTTGATGTACCAGACTGATTATTATACCATGCATGTTTTAATGCATGTACCAAATCAAATGCATGTTTATTTGTTTACTTGAATTTAGATGTAATGACATCATTTGAACACAGCACAGGTTCCAGTCTTCCCGCCGCAGAAAAGTTTGCAAAGTGTAAGAAATCAGAGAAGTCGCTGAAGTCTTTTTCAAGAAAATGCACCAGACAGGAGTTAAAAAATAACTAAATAAATAATTATGTTTATTCCTGACTATATTCATATAAATCTACAACTTTTTTTTTGTTGCAAAACAAACTTTATTGAGATGTTCGTGAAAACAATTGTTGCACTGAAAATTATGTTTCCTTTAGAACTTCTGAAAATCAGGGTGTATGCGTAAAAATGGCAATTAATGCAATAATTTAGTTCAGTCCTGCACTTCAATCACATCCTGACTGTTTGATGTAAAATTTTAAAAAAAACTGCATCACTGTCCCAATATTTATGCACCCGACTGTCTCTGCTGTTAAACCATCAGCGCTGACAGGAAACCTCCATCAGCTGAAGTTAACCCGTTTTCTGCAAACTAAACCCGTTTCAAGTCTTTGCTGCTTTATTCTTCTAGTGAATGACATAGACGTGAAAAATGTTGGATATTTTGTGGCTAAACATAAATTTAAGTCATCGCTGAGCTTCATTCAGTTCTGGATTTAGATGCATTCTAAATGTAAACCTGGAAACAGATAAGAAAGCAGGAATCCATGTTTTTCATGTCCGATGTTTTTAATGTTCAGGTTACAGGTAACATTATAGATATATATGTAGATAGAGTAGATAACAAGGTTACAGCACTACTCAGTGGCTAATGTTCTGGACTATTACAACATTCAAGCTGGTTAGTAATACATTAAAAAGCCATGTTTCATAAGTATAACAGTTAGACTCTACGTACACTAATCAGCATCAAGTGTACTCTGACTGATCTGTAATGCCCACACAAAAGACGTTTAAAGGGACCCTAATATTAGAGTTTTTATTTTTACTGTACAATTAAAATTGATCTTCCAGTTTCTGATCATGAACGACTCGTAGCAGAATTGGTAAAACTCAATAAAGCAGTATTTTAATACATTTATTCACTTAGCTGACTGAACTGAAAACTGCATTAAAACAGCTTTGAAGCGCTGCGTTGGAAGCTTTTCAGCAGCTAAATGTGTAATTTTAGCTAATGTTAGTAAAAAGGTAACATTTTTAAAATGTACAAGAACAAATCAGTGCATAACAATGAAATCAGCTTTGACTGAGGTTAGTGAAACAACTAAGACTTTAAATGATCTGAAATGTATTTATACGAGCTAGCATCAACATTTGTACTTGAGCTAAAACGAGTTGATATTCTGGCTAATGCTGCTAAAGTTAGCAACACATATAGGACTGTGTAGATAATGAGCCAGTTTAGGCACATTTTACTTGGTATTTCTATGCATTTCATACTTTTTGGCTAAACTGGTTCAATTTAGCTCAGTTCAGGTATTCAGTACATGAGCCAAAACCAGTTAGTTAACCATTCATGGAAAGCTGAAAAGCAGCTTTTCAGGTCCCAACATTTAGCTAAGTTGGTTTATCTCAAGTTAAAATGTCGTAAAGTGCAACAGCATGCTGAACTGTCCAAGATGGCAAAAGCCAACTTTAGACTTTAAAGTCACTGGAAGTTTTCATTCTGTTTAATGGGTCCAGTTATTTCATCATTTCTAGTGTTAGCTACCTGGAAAGTGTGAGAACATGTTGATGACTTTAAACTTTTCTTTTTTAATGCATTATATAGAATTATGCTGAACTGTATGATTTTTTTTTTGCCAGATTTCACTCTGACTAAAGAAATTTACACTTAAAGCTTGAAACAGTTTTCAGTCAACTGAATCTTCTTAAAGGCTAAAGTTCAGTAGCAATAACCACCAAGAGCATGGAAGCTGCAAATTTCATAAATGAAATGAACTGAAGTATGAAGTTTGATAACTCTTTAAACATTTAGGGTCCTTTTAAGCTCCATCAACAGTCAACAACAATACAAGTACAGGACATGAACCACATCCTACTGTACATACACAATACTACGTCAGAGGCAGTGTGTGTTGTTGTAGCCGCTGCTGCAGAGGGCGTGGAGGCTGGGCTAACCTTACTTTCACTTCAGTCAGTTCAAACAGAGAAAACTCTATCACTACTGAAATATCTGGACTCGTCATCCAGTTCCTGAATTTGCTGAAGTGAATAGCGGGCTGATGATGGTCCCAGGAGGCACGTTGGACGTGCAGACAAAGAAAGTCCCGTGATTGTATCATAAGTAAAGAGGTAAATAAAAATATACATAGAAAAAGTCTTCAAAGTTCCTCTCGTTTATTGTCCGTTAATGCTCTGATCCCAGTGCTCCCAGCTATAGCAGCAAGATTTCTGTTTGTGATGAGCGGTTTGAAAAGGTAACTGCCCGTGTTAGGTTTAATAGCACTTTAACATGTACTGTACACGGTTTCCCATTCACACAGAGAAAGGATTCGATGATAATGTCGATGTTCTTCATTGCTTCCTCTTGAAATCTCTGACCTCCCGAAGAAAACAAAACTGGACCGAGGAACTGAACGACTCCTCAAGATTTTCTTTTTGTTCAAAATATGTAGTTACTGTATTGGTTGTTTAAAAAACTAATTTAATGACAAACTACAGAGTCAGTACTTTTCATTTAAACTCTTTAGTTGTTTTCTTTTAGGGAAATTTAGAAATTACAGCGCCAACGTTAAGACAGAGGCTCAAACAGAACTAAGATTTGACGTTGTGTCCGCTTGTTCTTCAAGCACAAATTTTCTTTCTCCAGCAGACCAAAAACCTATTTTTAATTCAGGCTGAACATTTAGAGATAACGAGATGTGTAGCATAAACAGCTACAGTCGACAAATGGCTAACAGCTGCTAAAGACATCGAAAACATGTAAAAACTGTATAAAAATAAAGTTATTATTACTTTGATACACCAAAATAACACTCACTAGATAACATAATTTGCAACAGCACATCGATGTGATGACTGCACCGTTTTGACTAATTTTTTCACATTTTTGGTATAAAGCAATAAATCACACAACAGGGAAGCCACAAGGCTAACTATATGGAGTGTAGACTCTGAGACCAAGCAACACTAATGTTGTATTTGTGGTGTCAGGAGTGACTTGTGTTTTTTGACCCTGTACTAGAAAGTCACACTTCAACTAAAACTGCAACATTGAGCTTAGAGAGGACCTACTCCGCCCTGCTACCTCCTTTGTTACAGACTCATACATGATACTGCAAAAAGTATTCATTCATCTGCCTTCACGCACATATGAATTTGAGTACCATCCTTCCTTAATCCAGAGGCTTTAATATGATGTGGGCCCAGCACTTTGCAGCTAGAACAGCTTCAGCTCTTCTGGGCAGTCTTTCCACAGGTTTAGGAGTGTTTATGGGAATTTCTGACCGTTCTTCCAGAAGCACATCTGTGAGGTCAGACACTGATGTTGGAGAGAAGGCCTGGCTCACAGTCTCCACTCTAATCCATCCCAAAGGTGTTCTATCAGGCTGAAGTCAGGACTCTGTGCAGGCCAGTCAAGTTCTTCCACACCAAACTGGCTCATCCATGTCTTTATGGAGCTGCTTTGTGCACTGGTGTGCAGTCATGTTGGAACAGGAAGGGGCCATCCCCAAACTGTTCCCACAGAGTTGGGGGCATCAGACTGTCCCAAATGTCTTGGTATGCTGAAGCATTCAGAGTTCCTCTCACTGGAGCTAAGGGGCCGAGCCCAACTGGTGACCTCTGTGCACTATGACCCTAAGCATCCACTGACCCCACTCTGTGATTTTACGTGGCCTACCACTTCATGGCAGAATTGCTGTCATTCCCAATCACTTCCACTTTGTTATAATCCCACTAACAGCTGACTGTGGGATATTTAGCAGTGACTGGACTTGTTGCACAGGTATCATCCTATCACGGTACCACGCTGGAGCTCACTGAGCTCCTGAGAGCGACCCATTCTTTCACTGATGTTTGTAGAAGCAGTCTGCATGCCTAGGTGCTTGGTTTATACACCTGTGGAAGTGACTGGAACACCTGAATTCAATGATTTGGATGGTGAGTGAATGCTTTGGCAGTATAACGTTCATTTGTTTTAATTATGAATCATGCAAAGCTATCCTAGTCCTAAAATTGAAATAAAGAGCTGGAAGTAGCAATAATAGGTCCCCTTTAAGCAGGGTGCAATTTGCTGGGGGGGGGGATGGGGGGACATCCCTGCCTCTGCTAAAATCGTCTGTGGAGGCTTCGCTAATTACACCCTGTGTTTAAGTGTAGATTAAATGTATGAATTTTGACTTTAGCAATTAACCACACTACTTGTGAAGATACCTTGTGAGTCACCATTTCCCATTTCCCTATGTATTTTTATTATTTTATATTATTCATTGGCCTTTCTAAGGGTATTAGCTAAGTGATTAAGTAAAATAATTATTTATTCAGCATTGAAAGATTACAGCTACCACATTAGTTAGACTTGGCATTGCTGCCAAAGTTTCTCTGGAGCTGTACTTGATGACTACTACATAAATAATTGTTACCAGTACTATACAAGCTTGGCTTAGCAGCAAAATGCTAGATTTAATTGCTTTAACAAAAATATTGCATTAGCATAATGCACTAGTTAGAGCTAACTGGTTAGTATTAACATTAAAGCAATAAAACTACTGGAACTAGAATCAGTTTGTTTTGCTGTACTACAAGAACTAGAGCTTAGCAGGAAATTAGCATTAAGATGGTTTGCTAGCTTTTAACATGTGGCTTGAGGTAGCGCCATTTGGGACCTTAGCACTAGCTGGGAAGTTTGCAGAAATAAAAATGAAGAGTTGCTTTTATAATAGGCAACTATTGATCAGTTTGTTAGCCGTCTATCCATTAGCTTACCTATCTAACAATGTCAGGTGTTGATGTATCAGAAATTAGCATTAGCCCTATTTGATGTCAATTTCATGTGTTTTTGGCATCTCTGAGAAGTTTAACGTGCAAAAGTCGCGACATCATTGAGACTGTGAAAAGACATGGGAAAAGAAAACCCAGCGCTAATTAATAGGGTAGGAAATACGCAGTCACTGGATTACAGAGTAATAAGTGGCATGCTGAGGTCACAAACAGGGCTGTAATCGTTGAACCATGGTGCAGCCAGCTAACAGTCATTTTTCAGTAGCCATTTTTATAAAAAAATACCACATTACAAAAAAATTAAAATGCTATAAGACACAGAAACACATTAGTGTTATTGAACAATGTACCATCAAATTCAGTAAATCGAACAGTTTTTAAACGATGCTATGAGACAGTCTGGTTAATTAAAACACGCTCCAGCAGTCAGTTGGTTAAGAGAAGTGAAGTGGAAGTTTGATGAAAAAGGAAAAACAAAGATGAATACATTCCATTTTTCCTTCGGCAGATTCTTCCCAAAACTGTCCTGTTTGATTGTCCGTGTTGTCCATCAAATTCCTCCAGAATTTCCTTGACTCAGAATTGCCAAACCTCAGTTCATATACCTGCAGAGGACTTGCTGATTTAGCGCACATCCAGGTTAAACCTGCACCCTCGTAAGGTGGTAAATCCTCACTGACCGGTTTCTGCAGACAGTTGGGCCTCATATAGGCTCAAGGCATGATGGACAAACTCGTACTGCTCAACTGTCTGGATCATACCTCCTCTGCATGAGGGAAGAGAGAGAGGGATGCTGATCAGCACACAGTAGGGACAAATTTAAAGTGCTGCCAATAAACCATGTTTCTAAAGTACAGATGTGCTCAGATTTATGCATCTTATACAACTTAACAGGGGTGCTGATATAGTAAAAATTTTCCAAAACAACGGATGAACTCAATAAAACAAAGTCAGTAGGCAATATATATAATATAATATATATAAATTTAAAAAATGATCGCAGAGGTCAAAAACGACTGGACAGAAACAGATAATGTACACAAATGGAAATAAAACAACCGGAACGAGGTAAAACATGAGCAGGAAATCAAAAGATAACCACAAAGAGGCCTAAAATGGAAACACATGGAAACAAATAAACAACCAAAATGACCAAAAAGGGTAAAACTGACACATAAAACACCTATAAAGAGACCTAACACGATCGCAAAACTAAAATAAAAATGACCACAAAGGGGTCAAAAACTACCACAAAAATAGTCTGAAACAACTCCAAGGATGACAATAAGGACCACAAAGTGAAACCAACTTACCACAAAAAAGACTTAAAGTCATCACAAAGAGAAGCAGGACATCTACAGTGTTTCTGCTACAACCATGTTTCACTGATGGTACTTTCTACAGGAGGCAGTTTGAACTTACATTTGGGCCTTTTAACACCAATAAATTGTTTTACTCACAGAAGTGAAATCACAAGCGTTTGAGGACCTGCAGGTAACCTGTAAAAACCACACGGGCGTAATTGCAGCAGCATACGTGCGTTACCTGTCGGCTCGAAGCTGGCAGGTGATGCTCAGTACATCCACCGCTCCCTCCAGCTGCAGCTGCCGGCAGCCTAACGTCGTAGCGATGAAGCAGCCTGTCCGGCCAATCCCAGCGCTGCGAGCAAACAAGTGGTGAGTTGTTTCAGAATTATTTATTCGTGCCAAAACTGTCACGGAGTCCGCCGGTACCTGCAGTGGACTATGACGGGTCCCACAGTGGCAGCAGTCCGTCTGTCCGCCTCAACGTCGGCCATCAGCTGCAGCAGCGGCTGCGCTGAGTCCGGGGTTTTGTGGTCCGGCCACGATGTGTACCAGTAATGCTGCAGTGTACGGGTTTGGTTCCCACACTGCACACATGAAAACATGCATGATGTATTCATACTGAGCCTTAACTTTAAATGACTGTCCTCCTCTGTGCAGTGCGTACCTTGAGTGTGAGGCTGCGAGTGGTGTAGTGTTCACACTCTCGGATGCTGCTCACCAACACTTCAACCTTCCCGTAGATCCCTCTCTTCTCTGGCCAGTACAGAACACACTTCTGCAGAAAGATGGGGTAGAAAAGTCAAAGGATCACACTGCTGCAGGATCAGCTCATCTGCATTATATTTTTCACTCCTGCAAAGCACTTCCCAGATCACTCCATCAGTTTTTTCACTTACACATATTATTCATGCGATTCAGTTCATGTGATTTTTGTTGCCTGACATTATGTTACCATCAGGGGTGAAAGTAGTTTAAATTCTTGACAAAACGCAGTGTTTTGGAGTTGTGTTATGTTGTTGAAATTGCGCAGAATAACATGAAATGCAATTAGTTAATCTCTCTTTGCATTTAATTGAGATATTTTGTAACAAGCAGACCGACATTTAACGTAGCGGTGAACGTTTTAACCTGTTAACTGGCCGAACCAAAATCTCCTGAAAAACCTATGCCCTGTGGTTATTACTGGCTCTGTAAAACCCACGTCGTTGTCTGTTAACTGGTCACGTCCTGTCCAGTATGTAGTGCATTTTATATGGAACCCTCCTATTTTGATTGACACCGCATTTGGCCAATCATATTAAGAAATGGGTTTTCCAGAGCCAATAATAACCAGGGGGCTGATTTTGGTGCAGCCAGTTACATGATTCGCTGAAGGAGGTGTCAATCAAAATAGGAGGGTCCAGCCTGCCATATACAATGCACTACATCCGTCCCGCTTATGGGACGTGGCTGTCCGTTGACGAAAGCCTCGACCGCCGAGGGGGAGAGAAGCTAGACAATCAAGGCTGCAGCATAGCACGAACAGTTCAGAAACAATCTGAAATGAGGAAAAAAAGCTATTTATTAGCTGATTAAGTCGTGATTTAGACTGCTTATTGCTAACGGATCTATTCTGACCCAAAGCACAGCCGTGACCAGTTCTGAATGACGGCTTTACAGCAGACCGCTGCTCAAACTCTTGCCGGTACTGCATACCGGCGTAGTGGTACGCAGTACCGGACCGTACCGGCTTACTTTCAACCCTGGTTACCATTATGTTATAAGAGGTTCGGTTGGGCGATATGTAAAACTTTCCCAACAACCATTCCAACAACTGCTGGATATGGAAATGGAGACTACCACACTGGTGCTTTGTTCTAAACTGTACAAGGCTAAAAGTGCATTCTCAATGATCCACCTCACCAGGATCTGCAGTGAGGAGATCAGGATGTCATTTGTACTGGATAAGTGTGTCTGAATCACTGAAAAGAGATGGATGGTGATCCAGACCCAAGGGGTGGAGCTATTTATCACCCTGACTGCCATCAGGTGTCGGGATGAAATCCTTGGACCCATTGTCAGACCCTATACTGGTGCAGAGGGTTCTGGGTTCCTCCTGGTGCATGTCAATGCCCGACTGGGCCATCCTTGGTTCTCTGGAACATCCTTGAGAATTCCAGGGACCTCACAAAACTTGGGTTTAATTTTATTTTCCATTTGCATGCTTCCTTAAGGACAGATGGTTCAATGTCACTATATCTTGATGCTAAGTCTAACCTTAGCATTAAGATACCGTATCTCTGCTTTTTAAACTCGCAGCACTCTTACCTCGTTCTTCTCCTTCAGTTTGGTTATCATGACAATAACTGGCGACTCCTCTTGCCAGGCCATCTGCCAGAAGTCATTCACCGTGTTCACCATGGGACCCTGAGTGGCAATGTATGACTTGTCATCCCTTAAGTAACCCTGCGAAAGAAGCCAATCACACAACAGAGCCAGCAGGTTAGTACCAACACTGTTGACCGGAGCCCTGGAAGACTTCACAAGGTGAGACTGTGTCAGCAGCATTTACAGACAAACTGTACCAGGCTGGATTTCAGCAATTTGGAAAGAACCCATTAAATGCTGAAACGCATTCTTAAAACCTTTATAATCAGTCTATTAATCTACGTTTGTAGCATTTTCCCACAGATAAAAACAGCATGAAAGTAATAGCAGAAATATATACGTTTTAAATAAAGAACATGACAGATGTCATTCATTTTGAATCAGTCGTTCAGCTGATTAATTCGCTCATATTCACCAATCACAGCAGGCTAAGTCATTTATAGTTGTATGTGAACATGTTTAATGGGCTCAGTGCTTCATATTTATCATGCTGTCATTTTCATGTACTTATTCTGGACAAATTTTCACAGTGTGGGTTCTACTGTGGGGTACAGCAGAACAAAGAAATGAAACAGTTCACTGGTTTGAACTGTTTCAGTGGCATTTCCTCACAGGAACACCGTCCATTGTTTGGGAGTCTGAGAGCGACATTACAGGCTTCTAACAAGCAAATACTTTCACTGTGTCGGTCGAGGAGGAAGCCAAAATAAGAAAGAGAAGCCTGTTTACATTCCAGATGAGTGATACTGACAGGAGATTTAGAGCAGATTTAACAAAACAAATGTTGTCATTAACTGAAGTAAAGGTCAGGAGACAAAAGTTCTTCAAATCTGAGCGCCACAGCGTCTCACATAATAAAGAGACCCACAGAGACAGCTAGTACAAAAACAAGACGTACAACACAAACCAGGTGAAAACACACACACACAGTTTGTCTGGTAGCTGCCATCACCCACCCGTATGTAGTTGGCATTGATGTAGGTGCTCAGCAGGTCGTTGCAGCTCTTCGACTTTAAGATCACTCTGGAATGAGGGTCTAGGAAACATACCAAGGAGAGGAGATGAGGACAGAAGGAAAGATACAAGGTAGAAACTTAAGGAGAATAAGTTACATTTATAAAGTTAGAGGCTCTGGAGCATTTTCTGTTTAAGAACTTAGTTTTGAGGCTAATTCATGCTCCTACGTATCATTTCTTTTTCAGCTGCTTTAGATTCTTTATCGACTTCTTCTTCAGACTGTTTGGACTGAACTGACTCGTTTGGTAACCTTTTTGAGTCTACAGTACTTGAGACTGGTCAAGCTCAGTTAAGCATTTTATTTTAAGCCTGTTTTCTAGTCAACAGTAGCATCCCCATGTAATACCATAAAGAATTATGGAAACATCTGGTTAATTTTAGCTGATAACTCCAGTTCTAACCTATATATAAGGCTTGGAAAACCATCCATTCATTTTCTTCCACTTATCCGGGGCCGGGTCAAGAGGGCAGCAGCCTAAGCAGGGAAACCCACACCTCCCTCTTCCCAGCCACCTCCACCAGCTCATCCGCGGGGACACTGAGGCGTTCCCAGGCCAGCCAAGAGACATAATCTCTCCAGCGTGTCCTGGGTCTGCCCCGGGGCCTCCTCTCGGTAGGATATGCCCAGAACACCTCACCCCAGAGGTGCCCAGGAGGCATCCCAGTCAGATGCCTGAACCACCCCAACGGCCTCCTTCAATGTGGAGGAGCAGCGACTCTACTCTGAGCCCCTCCCGAATGGCTGCACTCCTCACCCTTTGAAAAAATGATGACCACAGAAATAAAATGCCAAACCTGAGGCTGCAATATACAGTGTCTTCCA
>JAMQGT020000613.1:0-55460 GCA_024447675.2 Pterophyllum scalare | reverse complement strand
CCTCTAATCAAGAAGAAGAACCTTGACCCTGATGTTCTCTCAAACTACAGACCAATATCTAAATTGCATTTTTATCCAAGGTTCTTGAAAAAGTTGTTTTTAAGCAACTTCAGGCATTTTTAAGTGGACATGGAATGTTGGAAAAGTTTCAGTCAGGTTTTAGATTGCGTCACAGCACAGAGACGGCTCTTCTAAGAGTTTTTAATGATCTGCTTTTAACTGCTGACTCTGGTAGCCCCGCAGTTTTAGTACTTCTAGACCTGTCAGCTGCCTTTGACACTGTGGACCACAAGATCCTTCTATCTCGCCTAGAACATGAAGTTGGAATCAAAGGCACGGTTCTGACTTGGTTCAGATCTTATCTTACTGATAGAAGTTTCTCTGTCCATCTAGGAGACTGTTTTTCTACTGCAGCAAAGCTTTCTTGTGGAGTGCCTCAAGGGTCCATTCTGGGCCCAATTCTTTTCTCATTGTATATGTTGCCTCTAGGGTCTATTTTTAGGAAACATAATATTTCTTTTCACTGTTTTGCTGATGACATCCAGGTGTATATGTCCATCAAATTGAACAGCAGAGATCCATGGGAGCCCCTGCTGAACTGTCTAAGTGACATTAAGTCCTGGATGAGAAACAATTTCCTAAATCTTAATGAAAGCAAAACCGAGGTTACATGCTTTGGTAAATTTGACCCCTCAAGCAGCTCCTCTGGCACTCCGAGTCATTTAGCCCCTCACTGTCGTGCTGCTGTGACAAATCTGGGTGTTATTTTTGATAGCAGTTTTAAAATGGATAAGCAAATAAGTGCTGTTACCAAAATCTGTTTTTATCAAGCTCAGAGTCATTGCCAAGGTTAAAGCCTTATTTCTCGCAGCAGGACCTGAAAAAAGTTATTCGTGCTTTTATTACTTCCCGCCTGGACTACTGTAATTCCGCGTACTTTGGCATAGATCAATCATCTGTGCGCCACCTGCAGGTAGTCCAGAATGCGGCAGCTTGTCTTTTAACTGGTATAAAAAAGCATGAACACATTACCCCGGTCCTGTCATCCCTTCATTGGCTCCCTGTCCATTTTAAGAATCGATTTTAAGATTTTATTGCTTACTTTTAAAGCCTTAAACTGACCGGCACCTTTGTATCTGTGTGAGCTGCTTCACAGTCACACCCCTGTCAGAGCTTTGAGGTCATCTAAGCAGCTGCTCTTACAGACGCCTAAAACTAGACTAAAACAGAGAGATGATCGAGCTTTTGCAGCAGCAGCATCAAAGCTATGGAACGATCTACCTCTGCATATCCGCACAGCTCAGACGATACACACATTTAAATCCTTACTGAAAACACATTTCTTTTCCTTGGTATTTGGCTGCAGTGCTACCTCCTTTTAGACGATTGCTTTTTATGGTATTTGTTTTTAAATGTATTTATTTATTTTATGTTATTTATTGTCTTTTAATGTTTTTCATTTGACTGTAGTCCTTGGGGCTATAGATCTTGTGCAGCACTTTGGTCAACGTCATTGTTTTAAATGTGCTATAGAAATAAATTTGACTTGACTTTTTAATACTAGGATTGGTCATCATCCATTGGCACTGTGAAGCTCTGTCTGATGGTTTTACAGTATTTGGCTGAATCTGAGCAGAGTACAGCCCTGTACACTTCTATCAGCAGTCACGTCATCAGCAAACACGAGTTTCCGCTGTCAGTCATACATGCCCATGTCATAACATTGCTTCCCAACATGTTTGATAGATCACAAGCCCTTTCTCTTCCCATCATTCTGGTACAAGTTCATCTCAGTTTCATCTGTCTGGAGAATGTCTTTACAGAGCTGTGCTGGCCCTTTTTGATGTTTTATGGCAAAGTCTGATCTCAGCTTCCTGGTCTGGAGTGTAATCAGTGGTTTGCACCTTGCTGTAAATGCTCTGCATTTCCTCTCATAAAGACATTTCTTGTAGACTTTAAAAATGACACTTCTAATGAGCTCGACACACGGGGAGCGATGTCGCGCCCTCTCCATTCATTTTATATGGAACTTGTGCGATGAGGCGACAATGAATGCAGGGGGAGCGACGTCGCTCCCCGTGTGTGGAGCCCCTAACTCTTCAAGAGTGTTCTCAGCTTGGTTAGATATTGTTTTTTAACCATGGAAATAACTCCGTCATCACGCTCTTTAGTTGTCTTCTTTGATCTCTCAGGTGATTTGGAGTCTGGCCTCCTGGTCTGTGTTCCTTCTTTTTAAGAATGTACCACTTTGTTGTTTTGGCCACTGCTAAGGTTTTTGCTGTCTGTCTGGTTTATTTGGGGTTTTCAGCCTGATGATGGCCTGTCTCACTCACTCACATTTCTGTGGGTCTCATATTTAAAATTACAGTGTAAAGATGTGGAAAACAAATTCAACACTTTGAATCAACTTCAGGTATTATGTCTGATTCACTGGGAACAGGCCTTACTTGGCCATGAAACTGCTTAATGCAATTTTTGTAAAACCCCTTGAATGAATCAGTCACCTTTTAACTGTCTGATTTCAGATCTACAGTGGTGGTGTCCAGAGTTTCAAAAAGTGTGTCTTTGTCAAACAAATATGGACCTAACTGTGGTTGCATGTGAAATAAACCATATGTAATAATAATAATAATAATAACTTGGATTTATATAGTGCCTTTCATGATACATAAGGAGGCTGAACAATGAGATGTAACGAATAATGACAATAAAGCTATTCTATTCTGAGATTCACTGTCTAATTTTAATAGGGCCCAATCAAACCTGCGACCACCTTTCACACCCCCCCTCTAAAAGTTCAGTTCTGCTGCAGAAACTCGTGAAGTCTGCCCATGCACTCATGCGTGTTTTTTCCCACATAGTGGGGCACAGAAAAACCTATAAAAGGCAGATCAAATATGATAAAATAGTCCTCCGTGGAGACCACTGTCTTCCACTTCCACCTCATCTCTGAAGTATGACCATTTAACTGGAATAAAACCCCCTTAAACGGTGCCACAACACTAATCACTACCCCAGGAGACATCCATCACTGCTTAAAACATGACCACAAATGATCTGTGAACCACTAGATATTGATTACTCATGTGCTACAGGTGTCAGGTTTAATGTTGCAGTGGCTTGATGGTGTCGCCTGTGACAGCCACTGCCCTAACTCTCCTCTGATAGATTTTAATGGTGAAATATTGATTTCTTTCTAGCCAAGGTCTGCTAGCAAAGGCCAGATCATTTGTTGGGGTAATGCAGGACACTCTGTGCTCTTGTCCCAATCAATCACTTTGACAGGGAGCACCAAAGAGAAAAAGAGGATGAGAGAAGGAGGATGAAAAAAATCTTACTTGCTATAGCTGCAATGGATATAGCCTCAATGAAAGCAGAGTGAGACACACGGAGGAGTGCACATATCTCATGCACCGGCTCCAGTTAATATGAATACTAATGATGTGTTTATTGACTGGGAATGCTCAGCAAATCACAGCTGACGGGATAACAGTTGGAGTACCTTGAACACGGAATGAGGATCTTGGAGAGAGGGTCTATATTTTATTTAAGCAGCTCTCTACTGAGGCTAGGGAGAGAGACTCAGGTAATATGTTGTGTTACAACTCAGTAGTTGTTCCCCCCAGCTGGAGCGATAACAGACTTGCTAATGGGAAGCCATCAATCACAATCAGCCTCCTATTCCAGTGTCTCCACTCTCCTCGGCTCTGTGAGAGGGAGCTGGAATAGAAGTAATAATGGGGTTTTGTGGCTTAGCAGCATCACCACCGGTAGCAGGGCATTCCACAGTCATATTTCCAGCCAAAGGAATAGATGCTTTGCTGTGTCAGCATGTCTTTTAATAAAAGAGCCATAAAATGGCTACGAGAAGCAGTTAAAGTCTATAGAAAGCTCTGGGCCACTAGGGGAGTAGAGAACTGATGTGAAGACAGTCTCAGGTGGGATGAGCATGTTGGTTGTTTGGTGCCAAAAGCAGTTAATTGTTTTTTTTTTAATAGTATGTCCCTTCTACTTCAGTTATTCCTTCACCTACAGAACTGCATGAGCCACAGACAAATGAATAAGCAGATTCATTTGTAAGCTTATCTGCTGATAAAGCTCTGGCAGTGCTCATCTTGTTGCACACAGGAGCAAATCACGGTCCTGCTGATGGGTTAAGGACCTTCTGTGGCCCTGTCCAGCTCTCCTGGAGTAGCTGCCTGTTTCCTGGAATCATGTTCTTTTCAGCACTGTAACCAGGCTGACAAAGAGTCAGACCTCTGTTGAGCCGAGTATTCCTTTAACCTTACCCAGTAAGGACTTCATGAATATCTTCACACATAGAATTCTAACCAGTAGAGAAAATTTTATTCGTACCCATCGGCTGCTTTCAGCACTGCTGGTATTTGTTTAGACTCTTTGGCTCCAGTTGATCTTTTGGAGTTAACTTCAATAGTTACTTCCTCCAAACCAGCAACATGTTTATTAGCTCTCATTCCTACTAGACTGTTCAAAGAAGTCTTTCCAATTATTGATGCTTCAATCTTAAAAATGATCAATCTGTCTTTATTAGTTGGCTATGTACCACAGGCCTTCAAGGTGGCTGTAATTAAACCACTATTTAAAAAGCCATCACTCCAATTTGTTCATGCAAATGGGGAGTCTTCTTCACACACTAAGGTTAATTATGGAGTTCCACAGGGTTCTGTGCTAGGACCAATTTTATTTATATGAAATAGAATTATTATGCTTCCCTTTGGCAGTATTATTAGAAAGCATTGCATAAATTTTCATTGTTATGCAGATGATACTCAGCTTTATCTATCCATGAAGCCAGATGACACACATCAGTTAGTTAAACTGCAGGAATGTCTTAAAGACATAAAGGCCTGGATGACCTCTAATTTCCTGCTTCTAAATTCAGATCAAACTGAAGTTCTTGTACTCGGCCCCACAAATCTTAGAAACATGGTGTCAAACCAGATACTTACCCTGGATGGCATTACTTTGGCCTCCAGTAACACTGTGAGAAATCTTGGAGTCATTTTTTAATTTTTTTTCTCATATTAAGCCAGTCATGTCTCTATGGAGCCCCACAAGGGACATGGGAGAGAGAAAAAAGATTCACTTTTTGAGATCTTGAGTTACTTTTGTGAGATTTAATTTAAGGCCATGCACTTCCACATTAATCTCAACATGGCAGCATATGTCAGGACGTTGAAAGGATCAGCAAGAGATTGCTAGCAAAAGTTGTCCTTAGTCCCTAAAACTCAGGATCACACAAAAGTGTGTCTTTTTAAACACACACACACACACACACACACACACACACACACACACACACACACACACACACACACACACACACACACACACACACACTTTGTTTGATTGTGTTGCGTTTTCAGATGTTTTCCTGACTTTCATGTAGAAATATTAAAATAGAAAGTGCAGTCTGTAAAAATGATCTGGACTCACTGATGTTTTATACATTCTACACTTATACACTTGCAGATGTGATGTTATTATATAACATGTACTGAAGCTTGCAAAATTAAATAAATAAATAAAATAAAACAGTTGCAAAGAATTCCACAGATATAAAAATTCTACTGAGCATTTGGGGTGCTAGGATCAAATGTGGAACTGAGTCGGGATAAACTTTAGTGCTTGAGTTTGTGGTATCAGTGTAAAAGTGATGTGAGAACAGTGAAATGCAGCAGTATACAGAGATACATGAAACACATTCTGGTTTTAACTGCAGTTTGTGCTGGGCTGCTTTGGGCAGTGGGACATGGGCATGCATGAGTGCAGAAATAATGAGCGTAGATGACCAGCAGGGGGCACAACACTACACTTTTCCACATCCAGCCCATCTAGCAGGCCAAACAATAAGCTGACTGGAGTGGATGAAGTGATTCTAGCCCATCATGTTATAGACTACACCACTATTCATTTTGTTATTAGGGGAGTGTCTGCAGATGGAATATCCAAATGTAAAGAGGTATTTCTGCTGCAGTGAATCTTCCTATAATAGGAACCTGTTTTCTACTGGGTTGGTCTGTGTATCTTAAACACATTAGAAAATGATAAATAACTTCTGTTTGATATGAGTGGAGCTTTGCAAAGACACATTTTAATTAGATTGGGGGGGGGGATGCATATTTCAACATCCCACCTTAGGAAATACCACTTTCTGAGTGGTGTATAGCAGGGTTGGGCAATTAATTTTATGAAGGGGCACATGAGGTGGAATTTGAACTTTTAGATTGGAACAAAACACTTATCAAAAGTTTGACTTGGATGAAGCAATTATATTTGCATCAAGTGTGCAGCATTAACAGCCTGGTGTACTGGTGACCAAATGTTTTTGCTTGATGCCAGTCTATCAGTCCTTTTACCGATATATGCACAGAAGAACCCTTACAGTCCACGACTGCAGCTGCCAGAAGAGGGAAGCTGGATATGCACACACTGCAACAACCAAAACCTAACAATTTTTAATAGTGACTGTCTCATACGCAGTGATGTCAGTAACGTGTTACTTAGTAATGCGTTACTCTAATCTCACTATTTTTTTCGATAATGAGTGATCTAACGCGTTACTATTTGCAGTCCAGTAACTATGACTTGACCAGACCATGACTACATAGGCTGCCAGAATCCAAAGCAAGGTATTTACCAGAACGGAGCGGCTGGCCGTGTAGAGGAATTATTCTAGAGGAACTGGATCTGGCTGAGAACAGGGATCTCCACGGGACAAAGCAGGTGAGTTCCCAGGAGCTGATGAAAACATGAGAAACAGGGGTTACAAAGTAGCAAGGATGGAAAGCAGGAAACACGGGGAGCTGGTTTTACCACTGCAGCGGTTGGGACAAACTGGCCATTGGTCATAAACACACAAGCTTTGATGAGCCGATGACTAACCTGTGTGCAAAGACCAACCTGGAAGGAACGGCTCCATTCAAGGGCGGAACCTAGGCAAAACCACCCACCAGTCAACCCGCAGAAGAGAAACAGAACCCCCCACCCCACTCCACTCCACACACACACACACACCAACACTGAAAATGCTGCATCCAAAACCCAGGATCATGGTAAACTTATCTTTAAAACAGACATTATTTGTAGGAAAATTCCCATAGAAACTTTATTGTTTAATTTTTTTTAATTTACCTAAAGCTTCTACCACTAGGGGAGTGGGGTAGGCTGCAGCTGGTAAGGTAAGGAAGTCCCATAAATTAGATTCTGTTTATCTGGCTGCAGTAGTTTTCAGTGGCAGAAATGTTCTGACTTCTTCAGACTCAGCTGACTGCAGGTTTCCCCAAACTTACAAACAGTACAGCTGCGTTGCCTTCGAGTTGGCCTCCAGTGTTGTCTTCCACAGTCCCACTAAGGTCCTCATAAATGCTATGAAGGCACTATTCACCTTGTACAGTGCCAAGAGCTCTCTTATCCATGCATGGGGCATCGAGTCGTAGGATTTCTTGTCAACCCAGGCAATGCTCAGGTTGGTCAGCCTGGTGTGATGTTCTATCAACCAGTAGCTGGTGCTTTGACCCTCTAGTGTCAGTTTCAGTGCCCTTTTAAGCTGCACTTAAGTGCTCACTCACGTGCCTACTCAGCTTGATTCTATGTTGTGGAGAGGCAGGTAATCAGCTGGTAGTTTGAATCATACCCTTGTGGGATCTTTCATGAGCAGGATTGTTCTGCCCTTTGTCAGCCAATCCAGAAGAGTCCCTGCTCTTTGGGCTACCAGAGTGCTGTTAGGTTCTTCAACCAGTAGGTGTGGATCATGTCAGGTCCTGGTGCTGCCCAGTTCTTCATTCCAGAGACTCATCATCGGATATCTGCCTTTGTGATGTTGATTGGTTCTTGTTCTGGAAGGTTGCTGTGGTCTGCTCTTAGGTCCACCAGCCACTTTGCTGTTATGTGACACCTCTGTCGCCCAGGTGTTCTTCCAGTATTGTTCAGTCTGAGCTCTGGGTGGGTCTGTCCTAGTGCCATTGTCCCCTTACAGCTGAGGGAGCACTCTGGATGGGATTTTGGAGAACAGGCCATTTATTCTCTTGGCCTCTGCTTTGCTGGTATATCTTAAGCCTAGTGATGAGAGCTGTGAACCTTTGTTTAGAAGTTTCTAGAACGTCAGTTATGGACATTGTATCGCACCAGTTATTCACCTTCATGTTTCATGATGCCCCTTGGCACCATAGTTAACTGACTGACATCCTTCTGGGCTTCCCTGATTATGGTTTACAGCCTTTTTCTCCATGGGGGGCTTTTCTCTACATGCACTCTTGAGCTTATACCCCAGTCCACACACTCAAAGGAAATGTGAAACAAGACACACACACGCACACACACACACACACACACACTGTTACACAAAAAGGATCAAGTGGAGGTTAAAGTTTTGTAACCAGACTAATGTCATGTATGTCAATCAAAGGACTGCCTGCCTGTGGCACCATGTTCCCATGGAAACCTGCTAGCTTTAGCTTGAATGCGGCCAGAGAGGGGCCCCACCCCACACAGCCCTGAAACCCAGATATACCAAGGGTCCCTGAAAGGTGTCTTCCTTTCAACCACACCCCCCTGTTGATGGTACTGCCTCACTGAGCACGTGTGTGTTGATTTTTAGGTTTTAAGTTTTATATTAGATTAACAACAATGATGTAACTATTTTAGCAAAAATGCATATGGACATTTTCAGGTTACCACATGCATATCCACAGTCAGCAGAGTCACACATCAAAGGGAGGATGCTGTGTGAGGAGGAACAATGGTGTGGTCACACATGAAGGACTGTGTTTTGCGGCAAACGTTCAAGTCAGTGAATCACCAAAGCGGTGCAGCCAGTGGAAATCCAGCAGACTGAGGCACCACTGCAAAGACAGGTCAAGACCAGTATCAATAGGCTGGGGGAAAATGGAAGCAATATAGTCACATGTGGCATTAGATTATGACTTGACAATGAAAGTTGTGGGAGTAGAATACTACAAACTTTGATGTTTTTTGATGTAGAAAAACTGCAGTATTTATTCATTATCAAAACCCTGAGGAGCACCCCTGCTGCTTGGAAAGACTGATTTAAACCATTCCAAAATGTGTGAGGGGAGCAGTGAAGGTCTTTCATCATGACACTTGCCACTGCAGTCAAGAAACCTCCTGGGTGCTGGCCTCTTGAGCACAAAGGCTGACTGTGCTCCTCCTCAGACAGAAACTCAGTTTGTGCCTAATCACATATGGCACTGTCATCATACAGTGATTTCCTGCCCTGACACAAACTCCACAGCCACTCGGTCATGGAGGTCAAACCGAATTTTCTCAGCGAGGGTCTGAAGATTCAAAGGCACTGTCATGGTTTCCTCTGTGATTTTGATTTGTGCACCCCTCCACCCCATCCCCACGACCCGGCACTGCCGGGAAGCAAAATATTTAAGTAAGATGATGTTTGTCACTGTTTGAGAGATCCACTTTGTGAAGTGGTTTGCAGGGACAAAAAGGCAAAGTTTTTATTGAAGTGTACACTCACAATGGGACTTACAAACAGTGATGTTTGCTTTGTCTCCTGATGTAAGACAGGCACTGCTGATTGGGCAGTTTTCAGGAATAAGCATTTGTAGAATTTAAAGTGCTTAAAACTGTCCAAAACAGCATTTTTATGAATACATTGTAAGCACATATTGTTAAAAGGCACTGAGATGTTCATATTTCTGTTAGACAACTAAGCACAGTTTTCAAGGCCTCAGCTGTAAGATCACTGTAAAAATACTTCTTCTCTTTTTCTTTTGGAGCAAATGTCTCATCATATTTGACAAATAAAGAAAAGCTGATTTCCTCACCAGAATGTTATTTCTGATACTGTGAAGAAGGCTCTCAAACACTATTTGGACAATGTTGGGGGATAAAGTGTGCAGAAAATGAACACAGTTAATGAACCAAGGCTAATACTTTTGGGGTCTGGCCAAACTTTTTAGGATGGAGGTCCTCTAAAAATAGCCCATCCCACCAGTACCAAAGTCTTTCTTTCTTACACAAAAAAGTACATGATGTAATGAGAAATTACCATCACATCAGTGGTGGACCACATGGCTGCTCAGGTTCTGACTGATGAATGACTTCAACAATAGTACAGTGTCTCTACACCTGATATCAGAATGAACTGGAGAGCTGTAACCTAAAGTAGGAACTTTGCTCACAGGTCTCCAGTTCTGTTTACCCAGTTGCCACTTGCATGGTCCCCACACAGTCTTGTACTGTTAGCTTGTATGCTGACAGACACATATGACAAGCTGACTCACCAACAACATTAGGCATGCTGATGACATGCTAGGGTCCTAATCCTTGGTTTGAATTGCTATGCGCTCTGTGACTAAATGCTTTTGGTCAAACACAAATCATCAGTGTGTAATCCTCTTAGCTTTGTGTGTGTGTGTGTGTGTGTGTGTGTGAGTGTATGTGTGTGTGTGTGTGTGTGTGTGTGTGTGCACGTGTGTGTGTCTGTGTGTGTGTGAAGAGGAGAGAGAGAGAGAGAGGGAGAGAGTGAGAGACAGACAGGGAGAAGAAACAATGGTGGTGTATGTGTGTGGTCTAAAATAGCATAACAAATTGTAACATAGCAGCTTTTAGGCTGGATGGAGCCTGCAGGTCATGACGAGAGCTTTGAAAGTTAAGCTAACAGATAGCAGATGTGAGATTAGTTAATACTAAAGCTACTATATATATATATATATATATATATATATATATATATATATAACTCTGCTCCCCAGTTGTGGAACTCTCTCCCACCTGACAATTGCAATATTGACTCTTTACATTTTCAAATCACAACTCAAAACTTACCTGTCCAAGTTTGTGTACTCACTTTAGTTCCTTTGGTCATATAGTTTCTGTTTGTGCTTTATGTGATTTGTTTTGTTCTAACCCCTGTAAAGTGTCCTTTGGTGTCTTGAAAGGTGCTTATAAATAAAACGTATCATTATTATTATTATTATGGGAATGTGGAGAACAACACTAGAGGCCAACTTCAAGCTAAATCCAGTTTCACCCCAAATCCAGCACCCTTAGACTGTGCGCTAAATGGAATGAAGGGGTCAGAGTGTGAGGGTGTGAGGTAGATCAAGTGCTTGAATAAAAAAAACTGTATGATTTTATGGTGACTTGTACATTCCTGTACTAAACACTGCATTTAATCTATTATTAGACTCAGTTGGCTTCTCTCAAAATGTAAAGGAGCCAACCCACCACTTTAATCACACTCTGGATCTTGTTCTGACGTACAGCATAAAAACTGAACAATTAACAGTATTCCCTGAAAACCATCTTTTGTCTAAACATTTCTTAATAACATTAAGAAAGAACAAATGTACAATAATGCATCAGACAGCAGTGGGGAATATATTTCATTACAGTAGTTGTCTTTCTGTCTTTATTAGGTGGCTATGTACCAGAGGCTTTTAAGGTGGCTGTAATTAAACCACTACTTAAAAAGCCATCACTGACCCAGCTGTCTTAGCTAATTATAGGCCAATCTCCAACCTTCCTTTTCTCTCAAACATCCTTGAAAGAGTAGTTGTAAAACAGCTAACTGATCATCTGCAGAGGAACGGTTTATTTGAAGAGTTTCAGTCAGCCATAGGCACTAAAGGCAATATGCTGCTGCAATAATAATCTAATAATAATTTGTTCATGTAAATGGGGAGTCTTCTTCACACACTAAGGTTCATTATGGAGTTCCACAGGGTTCTGCACTAGTACCAATTCTATTTACCCTATACATACTTCCCTTAGGCAGTATTATTAGAAGGCATAACATACATTTTCATTGTTATGCAGATGATACCCAACTTTATCTATCCCTAAAGCCAGATGATATACATCATTTATTTAAACTGCAGGAGTTTCTTAAAGATATAAAGGCCTGGATGACCTCTAATTTCCTGCTGCTAAATTCAGATCAAACTGAAGTTCTTGTACTCGGCCCCACAAATCTTAGAACCAGATACTTACTCTGGATGGCATTACTTTGGCCTCCAGTAACACTGTGAGAAATCTTGGAGTAATTTTTGACCAGGATATGTCCTTCAATGCACATATTAAACAAATATGTAGGACCGCTTTTTTACATTTGCGCAATATTTAAAATTAGAAACATCCTTTCTCAGACTGATGCTGAAAAGTTAATCCATGCATTTATTACTTCTAGGCTGGACTACTATAATTAATTATTATCAGGCTGTCCTAAAAACTCCCTGAAAAGCCTTCAGCTGATTCAAAATGCTGCAGCTAGAGTACTGACAGGGACTAGAAAGAGAGAGCAGATTTCTCCCATATTGGCTTCCCTTCATTGGCTCCCTGTTAAATCTAGAACAGAATTTAAAATCCTTCTCCTACCATACAAGGTCTTGAATAATCAGGCCCCATCTTATCTCAAAGACCTCATAGTACCGTATCACCCCAATAGAGCACTTCGCTCTGGCTTACTTGTGGTTCCTAGGATACTTCAGAGTAGAATGGGAGGCAGAGCCTTCAGCTTTCAGGCCCCTCTTCTGTGGAACCAGCTCCCAGCTTGGATTCTTCATGATCAAGCTTATAGTTAGGGCTGGATCAGGTGACCCTGATCCAGCCCTTAGTTATGCTACAATAGGCCTAGGCTGCTGGGGGGGGTCCCATAATGCACTGAGTGTTTCTTTTCATTCACCTCTTATTCACTCTGTTTATACTTCACTCTGTATTTAATCATTATTATTAATCTCTGTCTCTCTTCCACAGCATGTCTTTTGTCCTGTCTCTCTCCACTCAGCCCTCAATCGGTCGCAGCAGATGACTGCCCCTCCCTGAGCCTGGTTCTGCTGGAGGTTTCTTCCTGTTAAAAGGGAGTTTTTCCTTCCCACCGTTCCCAAGTGCTTGCTCATAGGGTGTAATTTTGACTGTTGGATTTTCTCTGTAATTATTGTAGGGTCTTTACCCACAATACAAAGCACCTTGAGGCGACTGTTGTGATTTGGTGCTATACATATAAAATTGAATTGAATTGAATTGAATTGAATTGAATAATCAGGCCCCATCATATCTTAAAGACCTCATAATACCATATCACCCCAATAGAGCACTTCTGCGATCACTTTTCATGAATACCAAGGTATTCAGGGCCCACTTAAAGGGTTTAACACTGTTCTTAATCCCTGCTACAATTCTCCACAAAACCCAGTTTAGCTGCAATAAAAGGGCTGCCTCTTCCTCTCCCTCTGCCTTGCCTTCTTGGCTGTACATCTATCCCAGTGATGGGGATTAGGCTTATTAAGAGGGCTTATTGTCTGTGGTGTCATGGATACCCAGTGATTACACACTTGGTGGCTGCTCCTCCTCCATTTGCCCTCAAACCACGCAGGGATTCACTGCCTCCAAAGTCAAATCAATTATTCTCCGTTTTCCATTCCCTTTCCTTCTCCACACTAACCTCTAATATCATGCCAAACAGGCTGTGCACTTCATTGTCAACAAGGATGGATTGCAAAGCCAGGGGGATATTTGAAAAGAGAGTGTGATTGGGACTATCAGGATAGAAACAGTCCTTAGTGGTTTTCTGCTGCTGATTCATTCCCATGCATATGCTTAAACATTTTTTTTCAGGAGGAATTATGAATGCACATAGATGGATACAAGGCATGTAATGGAAAAGACAACTGGAACACATGCAAAACTTCTATCAGCAGTCTGGGTTTATACCTATAACAAGTTACTCTTATTGCTTTTTAGTTCACTCTTGCACAAGCTACTCAAGAATGGAAATCCACTTCCTGAATTGGAAGTGTTTTCACCTCTGACCTTGTACTTAGCACTGTGGTTATGAGACAATGATTTGTGTTATACAGGGTCCCCTGCTGCTGCTGTGTCCTCTCAGCCTTGATGCTGAAACCCTGAGAGGGCCTGTGGGCCAACATTGATTCTGCAGCCCAGGCTTAAAGAGGAGTGACAGGGTGATGGGTTTAAATGTTCCCCTGCTGCTGTGGCACTTGACCCTTGCAGCCCCGTCTTTGATACCCTCCACAAAGCTTTTGGAAGACAGCAGTGCTAAGCCTGGATTGACTTCAGTACTAAGTCTGTTTCAGCTTCCACAAATCATTAAAAAAAAATGATTGCGGTGAGTCAACGTAGGCACCCGCTTACTGTTTCCAAGAATGCCTTTGTGAGACTATGTGTTAGGTTACAGCAAATGGTGCTTTGTGTTTTAAGAGGTCTCCTGTCGTTAACTGTATCTGAAGTTGAATGTAGATCTCCAGTAAACAAGGAAGGTGCTGTTACATAGTTTACTGTGAACTCCCCACCTCTGCCTTCCAGGCAAGAGGGTGGACAATTAGGATAAACACAAGGATAAACGGGTGAGGAAGAGAGAGAGAGGTCCACGAACAGACAAACAAACAAACAAACAAACAAACAAACAAACAAACAAACAAACAAACAAACAAATAAACAAGACGGGGAAGAGAAACAGCATGTATAATTAAGCTTATGCATGAACGTGGTATCACTTGTCAATAGATCCTGAACACAAGCATGTGCAGAAACAGAGGGAAGCTTGGCCCACGCCTGTGGGACAGGATGGGTGTGTGTGTGAGACGCGACAGCAGAAAGGTCTGGAACATCCCTGACCACTGATAGGCACCGATGGAGCCTCTTCAGCAGGTTAGCTGTGACATAATTAAAAAGATAAACCTTATGAGCTGGGCATAGAGATAAGGGCTGTAATGAGAGCGAGGAGGGAGATCGTCCAATGAGGAGTGTTAGAAGGCGACCTCGGGGGAAATAAACCTCAACCCGTCAATTATCTAGCAGAGATAAGTGAGAATATGAAGCCCTGGAGCAGATCTAGGAGAGCATGATCTGTAGCTTAATGTAGTCAGGACTATCCCACAACGAGAGTCTTAAATTAAGGTAGATCAAACTACCAGGATAATGATGATTGGTCAAATTGAATGGAATCATACATATAAACACCAGAGTTGCTCTCTGGACATGGTGAGAAAGTCTTGATGTTACAGCTGTAGCAGGTATATTAAAAGGATCATTTATTTATATGGTACCAGTCAAAGGTTTGGGCACAGTGTGATTGCCAGAGTATCTTTTTTAAAATCCGGTGTGCAGTAACTGTTGCTAATGTGTATCAAGTTTTCATGCACATGGTTACTATAGATTAACCATTTCTGAGCAGATTTCATGTCAACTTTCAAGTTGTAATAACAATAAGGGGAGTTTAAAGAAAGTATGAGTTTTTTTTGAAAGCTCTGACTTGCTGTGAGCAGGAACAAGCAAACTACGATGTCTAAGTCTTTTATTACAAACAATTATTAAATACTGAAATCAAATAGATGATAAAAATAGTCCAAATAGACTGGCACATTTAAAGTACAGCACTTCAATTTTAATTCATATAGCGCCAAATCACAACAGTCACCTCAAGGTGTTTTATACTGTAAGGTAAAGACCCTACAATAATACAGAGCTTGTGCCTTTAAGTATTTTCTACCTATGTTACACACACTCCCACTCTGATAGGTGTATAAAAAAGTATTTTTCATGCACAAGAACACCTCACCATGTGGCCTGGAGGAGCCAAACCTACCTCAAACCATCAACCTTCTGATTAGTGGAAGTCCTGATAAATATATGTTTTGTTTGTCATACCAGTCACAATGTAATGAATAAAAAATCATCAAGTATATACCATTTCTAAAACATTAAAAATAAGCAATAGTCTTATCTCAGAAAAGCTGGGGGCATATTTACTGAGGTTATGTAAACCATGCCTAGGCTACACTGTGCAAAATCACATTAAGGGGTCGCACCACCCACAGAATTTAGTGGAGTCACTGTGAAAACATGCACGCATCATGGGCATGAATGTCATGATAATTTTAGGTTTTGAATGTTTTAATGATTTCCTTGAACTGTTATTTTTCCAGGGTGGAATACAGCACACAATGATTTTAAAAACAAGAATTGAGTGCAAAGGTTTGCATTTATTTTTGGATTTTCTCTAATTTACACAGGGTCAAACGTATACATACATGCTCAAATATATACAGTACCAGTCAAAGGTTTGGACACAGTGTGTCCAAACTCACTTAAAGATTTTAATATTTGGTGCTGAAGGTCCTACCGTTTCTTTTAACTTGACAAGAACAAGGCCTATTAACTTCTCATTAGTGATGATGATTGACTACAGCTGGTAGTTTCTCTTTGCCAGCATGAAAAGGATTTGCTTGACAGCACTCATTGGATTGACCAAAACTCAGAGGAATGGGAAAATCCCAGGAACTCAGTGAACATCTAAGAAGGAGAACTGTAGATTTAAACAGGTTGTGAAGGTCTCTTGGAGCCACTTTTAAACAACTGTAGAGTCCAAGAATCATCAGTTCAAACAATCGTATGTAATTACAAAGTAAGTGTCACAATTTTGCCAAGGTCTGGAAGAAGACTCACTGTCACTGTTACTCTTAGATGAGTTGAGTTTGGTTAGGATATTTAGGAATAACCCAGGATCCCCAAGGATCCCCAACTCCAACTACCAGCCAATAACTTGCCTCAGCTCAATATCTGTCAAGCATCATAGCGAGTAAGATGAACAGGCACATTGCTGTACACTGTATAAGCGGAGCCCAGAAAAAATTGGCAGAAACACCACAAAACACTGGTAGATAGAGCAGTCACTTGAAACTGTAAGACCAGACTGACCAACCTGTGCACCACCTGGATTGACTACAAGAAAGCCTATGACTTAATGCCTCACACATAGATCCTTTAATGCCTAGAACTATATAAGATCAACAGGACCCTCAGAGCCTTTATCAAGAACTCTAGAGGCTAACTTCAAGCCCACTGCACAAGTCACCATCAAGTGTGGGATTTACCAAGGAGATGCCCTGTCCCCACTGCTGTTCTGCATAGGCCTGAATCCCCTCAGCCAGATCGTCAACAAGACTGGGTACAGATACCGACTATGGAATGGAGCAACCATCAGCCACCTTCTGGACATGGATGAAATCAAGCTGTATGCTAAGAGTGAATGAGATATTGATTCACTGATCCACACCACCAGGATTTACAGCAATGATACTGGAATGTCATTCGGACTGGAGAAGTGTGGTTGAATGGTAACTAAGAGAGGGAAGGTAGTCAGAACTGAGGGGATTACACTACCAGAAGGCAACATTACAGACACTGGGAAGGGCAATCATCATCTATGCCCTGCTGTGATAATAAGCTGGCCAAAGGAGGAGATAGAAGCCATTGACAGCAAGACAATAAAGCTCCTTACCATGCATGGAGGGTTTCACCCCAAAGCCAGCACCCTGAGACTGTACGCTAAGCGGAAGGAAGGTGGCTGAGGACTAGTGAATGTCAGAACCACTGTCCTAGATGAAACAACAAAGATCCATGAGTACATCAGGAAGATGGCCACAAAGGATCGTGGGCTTAGTGAGTAGCTCAGGCTGCAGGAACCTGAGAAAGAAGAGGAGGAAGAACAGGAACCATCATGGAAGGACAGGCCTCTGCACGGCATGTACTACAGGCAGATCAGCAGAAGTGGCTGACATAGAGAAATCCTACCAATGGCTGGACAAAGCTGGACTGACAGACAGCACAGAGGCACTAATCATGGCAGTACAGGAACAAGCTCTGAGCACAAGATCGATAGAGGCTGGGGTCTACCACACCAGGCAAGACCCCAGGTGCAGGCTGTGCAGAGATGCCCCTGAGACAATCTAGCACATAACAGCAGGGTGCAAGATGCTAGCAGGCAGGACATACATGGAACGCCATAACCAAGTGGCCGGTATAGTATACAGGAACATCTGTGCTGAGTATGACCTGGAAGTCCCGAGGTCAAAATGGGACACACCCCCAAGGGTGGTTGACAATAAATGAGCTGAGGTCCTGTGGGACTTCCAGATACAGACGGACAAATTTGTGATGGCTAACCAAGTATCACAAATTGATGGGTGAGGGTGTTCACACTTTTGACTGGTACTGTTGTAATGGTTGACAAGCAGAACAGAAGGCCATAGTGATAGATTTGGTAATACTGAGTGATAGCAACATCAGGCAGAAGAAACAGAAGAAGCAAGAGAAATACCAAGGGCTGAGAGAAGAGCTAGAGAGGATGTGGAAGGTGAAGGCAACAGTGGTCCTCGTGGTAAATGGAACACTTGAAGGAATGACCCCCAAACTGGGAGAATGTCTCCAGCAGATTCCAGGAATGACATCCGAGATCTCTGTCCAGAAGAGCACAGTCCTGGGAACAGCCAAGATACTCAAGCTGGCAGGCATAGCTACACTGTTTTTTGAACTCTGTAGCTATAATAATAATGGAAGCTAATTAAAAATAATTAATTTTTACTGAATTCAAGATTAATTAGGAGAACCCTTGTTGCTAATGTGCACATGAAGAAAAGCAGTTCAACACTCCAACTCCAGAGTTTGTATAAAATCTTCCCTCTTATGAGGCCTTCAAACTAATTCCTGCTTTCACTCTGAATGCTGACACATCAAATACAGGGTGCTTATAATCTAGACTGTTTAATAGTTATTTGATTGACAGCTTCTGTGTTTTAAACCTTTAAGGACAGTTGGGTGAGCTAACATCAGGGATCATGGTGGGTGGGATGAGCCCTGTGACATGCTGCTGCTCCATTATTACAGCCTTCAACTTCATGAGAGCAGTGAGTGTTCCTCCACAGCACAGAAGCAAATGTCACATTGTTACCCTCATTTCTCTATTTTATTATTACACTTAGAGGTTCTGTATTATTATGGCTAAAGTGAAATCCAGTGTCTGCTGGGATTTAAAAGGTCACTACCATCCCAGCATAAATGCAGTGATCCAGCCCTCCTAGCAGATACCTGGTTGTGTGTTATGGCCCTGAAAGATTCAGTGGTTTCATGGCCTGTAATTCTGCTTCTTCAGAACTGTTGCAGCACAGCCCTAAATAAAAGATATGTGTTCGTATAGTGAATAATCCCCACCCTTCAAAACACACATAGAACAATCTGTTCCAGTTGCAGATGTACGACTCTCCCCCATTCGGGTGTGTAAATGATCTGGGAACACAATGTCTTTTCCCGCATCAGCCTACCATGTGAGCCCTGCACAGGCGGTTGCCTCTTGATTGACAGTTAGCTTGTCTGTGTGACACTCTGCTGCTTGTATGTAGAATTTAGAGCCATGAACGCAGGCATCTGCTGTGAAGTGCCCCCCCCCTCTCTTTTGTCTTTGACACCTTTGATTAGAGGGGAAAACCTGTGTGGCAAGAATGCATCTCTAACAGGAACAACGTGTGGTGCTGTGAGGTGGAAAGTTAGCTCTCTTGTTACAGAGCCTGCAGCAGAGGTTGTTTACATGAACACCTGATGAAGAACAAGGTGTACAGCCTGACAGCTGGTGCTGCTTTATCTTCACGGCCCTCTATAAAAAGCAAAACCAATACCAGAGAGGCAGCCATGATGCTCCCATCCTACCACAGCTACAAGCAGCAGGAAGGAAACATGAAAAAGAAGCTTGGATTCTATTTGTTACACTGATGAGACCCTGGCTTGTAAGAAGCAGCTGAATACCTTTGGGACTGTAACTTGTAGCTAACTATCAAATAAATGTAGAGCGAGTTGTAGCAAAGCAGATTTATAAAGTGACAAGAAAACATAAACAAAAATAGACACTAAACAGAAATAAGTTTCACTTACGTGAATAATCTGTAAACTGCAAGTGTTATTGGACATATACAGAACAATATACTGCAGGTCTATAGGAAGAAACAGATTTTAATTAAGGGATAGGTTTAGGGTTGTCATGAACAACTGCGGTGTATAGAACAATCAACAAAAACTCTCTAGTTCTGTATATTTAACTGGGTCTTGATGTCGGTTATACTCGGAGAAAGAATCTGAAAGCACCAGCATATTCTTATTATTTCTTTAAACATGATCTGCTGATCTTTATTAACACACCAGCCAAAGACCATGACTATTATCATCAAATAAAGCATCAATAATATGGCAAGTGTTATTCATGCACTTGTAATGCATTTGAGATTTGAACAACAAGCTGGGTGTGATATAGCAATTTAAAATGACACGGGAAAATGTGCCTAATTTCTATTTATAAATTAACCTATACATCACACCAGTTATAAATCTGAACTCTTGAACCCTACAGTAAGCAAAAACAAAAATCAAGTTAATCTGAACAAATGCGCTCCGTTATGATTGGGATATTTTGCTGCCATGCCGGTGTGTATGACTGCTCTCCACTACCATCTTCAAAACACCAAATACTGGTTGGAAGAATGGTGCTCACCCTTAGTTAGGGGTAATGCCTAACTAAGACATTTTACAGTGATTTTTGCTTTCATTTGACTGGAGCAACTTTAATTTCAGGAATAATAAATTTAAGTAGCAATTATGTTGATCAACAACTGAAAGTTACAATTAATACTGAATTTAATTACATCAACTTTATAAATTAAACTTTAAAAATTAAAATGACATTTTCAGTTTCACTAATAAAATTTAAATATAACAACAAAAAATAAGATCTATCTTCAGATCTGCTCTGTTCTTGTGCATGACCTTCCTTCTAAACCAGTACAATAGTATTGACCTAATGGAGACAATATTTAGCCAATGTGAATTGGGTCAGCGGAGGTAGCAGGGCGCCCCTGGTTGCTTAGCAGGAAGCCAGTGAGGGCAAGGAGGTCCCCACTAGGGGCCGACGTCGATGGGGGTGATGGAACACCTCAAATATAGGTGACATGGGACCTCAAACAGAGCAGAACATTGCTGCAGCTTGGGTTTCTCTGGAGATGCAGAAAGCTCAGGATCCTTGGGCTCGGGTTCAGGAAGCTCGGGTGGAGCAGGATCATCGGCTCTGGAAAAAGGAACCAAGATACGGAGCAAACTGACAAAATAAACCTGAACTGGGAACAAAACTAGGAACATCAGGGAAACAGGGAGTCAGAGAGTAGACACAGCTGTAAGACAACAACAACAATCCGACAAGAGACAAAGGGAAGACTAAAAATACACAGCAGGGTAACTGGGGAATGGGCAACAGGTGAGGGCACAGCTGAAACTAATTACACAGATGAGAAGGGAAGTAAAACTAAACACAAAGCACAAGGGACAAGAACTGTCAAAGTAAAACAGGAAACAACTAGACGAAGACAGAAACGCAGACTTGACACACTGCACAGGAAGTAAACAACACCACAACACACATAAGACCAGAGACATGACACAGGACACAGGGGTGCCACACAGGGAACAGAGAAACACCATAAATAACTATAACAAATATGGAGCAGTAAACAAACTAAGACTCTAAGTGAATGAACTAAGAAACACCATAACACTGAATCATGAGAAGGAAAACACAAAATGCTGGGCATAAGGTCCAAGGACCATGACTGTCTGGTTCAGACAGAGCGGCACCGACCACCAGAGGTAGTATTATTTAGTGTTTAGTAGTTAGTACTTAGTAGAATTTTCAGGGATCTGTATAACTTTTTAGTTTTACTCCCTACATTTTTTACACAAATATCTGTACTTTCACACAGACTGATATATTTCAAATGTTTATTTCTTTTAATTTTGATGATTATAACTGACAACTAATGAAAATCCCAAATTTAGTATCTCTAAAATTAGAATATTGTGAAAAGGTTCAATATTGAAGACACCTGGTGCCACACTCTAATCAGCTAATTAACTCCAAACACCTGCAAAGGCATTTAAATGGTCTCTCAGTCTAGTTCTGTAGGCTACACAATCATGGGGAAGACTGCTGACTTGACAGTTGTCCAAAGACGACCTTTGACACCTTGAGGGCGAGACACCAAAGGTCATTGCTAAAGAGGCTGGCTGTTCACAGAGCTCTGTGTCCAAGCACATTAATAGAGAGGCGAAGGGAAGGAAAAGATGTGGTAGAAAAAAGTGTCCAAGCAACAGGGATAACCGCACCCTGGAGAGGATTGTGGAACAAAAGCCATTCAAAAATGTGGGGGAGACTCACAAAGAGTGGACTGCAGCTGGAGTCAGTGCTTCAAGAACCACCACCCACAGACGTATGCAGACATGGGTTTCAGCTGTCTCAGTCCTCGTGTGGAGAAACTCTGGAACAAGAGACGGCGTCAGAAGCGTCTCGCCTGGGCTAAAGACTGAAAGGACTGGACTGCTGCTGAGTGCTCCAAAGTTATGTTCTCTGATCAAAGTCAGTTTGGCATTTCCTTTGGAGATCAAGGTCCCAGAGTCTGGAGGAAGAGAGGAGAGGCACAGAATCCACGCTGGCTGAGGTCTAGTGTAAAGTTTCCACAGTCAGTGATGGTTTGGGTGCCATGTCATCTGCTGCTGTTGGTCCACTGTGTTTTCTGAGGTCCAAGGTCAACGCAGCCGTCTACCAGGAAGTTTTAGAGCACTTCATGCTTCCTGCTGCTGACCAACTTTATGGAGATGCAGATTTCATTTTCCAACAGGACTTGGCACCTGCACACAGTGCCAAAGCTCCCAGTACCTGCTTTAAGGACCATGGTATCCCTGTTCTTAATTGGCCAGCAAACTCTCCTGACCTTAACCCCATAGAAGATCTATGGGCTATTGTGAAGAGGAAGATGGGATACGCCAGACCAACAATTCAGAAGAGCTGAAGGCCACTATCAGAGCAACCTGGGCTCTCATAACACCTGAGCAGAGCCACAGACTGATGGACTCCATGCCACGCTGCACTGCTGCAGTAATCCAGGCAAAAGGAGCCCCAACTAAGTACTGAGTGCTGCACATGCTCATACTTTTATGTTCATACTTTTCATCTTCATACTGTTCAGTTGGCAACATTTCTAAAAATCATTTTTTTGTATTGGTCTGAAGTAATATTCTAATTTTAGAGATACTGAATTTGGGGTTTTCATTAGTTGTCAGTTATAATCATCAACATTAAAAGAAACAAACATTTGAAATATATCAGTCTGTGTGTAATGAATGAATATAATATACAAGTTTCACTTTCTGAATGGAATTACTGAAATAAATCAACTTTTTCATCATATTCTAATTTTATGACCTGCACCTGTATATATGTATCACAGGGTTCTAGCCAGAAATAAATTTCAGCCTGGAGGGGGGTGGGTTCATCTGAAGCAAAGTCCTGGCAATGCTGAAGCCTACAAAGGAAACACAGCCTAAGTCATGGGCCAAACAGGATTAACCTTTACTGAACTCCCATCCTGGAAACAGGAACCGGTGTGGGGCCTGGCCAGGTCCTATAGCCACCCTCACCCGAAGAGCTGGTTTGGGTGCAGCGTCCTCAGGCACAGTCTTTGAATGAAGTGTACACCAAACAGTCTCAGAGGAGTAGACTGGGAAACATTTACAGTCTTTGCTGAAACAGGCCTAAACACAGTAAAATAAGTCTCTACTGGGGCAGGCTGTGGTATGCTGGCTCATGGTGTACAGTCTCAAAATGAACCATTTCTGAGGAGGCTGACACAGGTGCATTGCACACAGTCCTTTTTGAAACTCCACGTGAGCTGTCTTTATTAGCTGCCGGCTCAGAGACACAGCATGAAATGTCCTGGTCAGCCTGCTTTGGAACACAGGTCAAAACTCTGTTTTCGGCCGGCTCAGTGACACTAACAGTCTTTACAGAAGCAGGCTTGGATGTACAATAGTCTTGGGGCCAGGAATACAATTTTCAGCCTCTGTTTTAAAAGGTTTGGAAACATACAAACTGTCTGGCTTTGAAGCAACCTAAGCCAATCTTAATGGCTGGCTCAGAAGTTGAGTTCATAGTTTTACTGTTCGCTGGCACTCACACCTGATTCAGTCCATTGTCTGGTCCCGTTGTTGTGTCATAAGTCGCCCGAGTGCAGCACGGTTATCACAGTTTTACATTATAGTTTTATTTCATTTTAAGCTCTTTTCTCTAATTCACTTAGTTTTAGTTAGTCCTCAGAGTGGTTTTGCTCGTTTTTATTGGTTTTTATTTTTTGTTTAATGCTCAGCTTTAGTTTAGTTTTTATTAGTTTTAGTTTTTCATACTTTGTCAGGTGTAAGATTTAAGGTGCAAGAGTCACTATTGTGTAATAAGACCTCAACAAATTATACCATTAAAAAAATGTATTCAACAACCAACTGTTCACAAGACAGCAGCACCATGTGCTGAATGTGTGTAACATTAAGGACACACATGAACATCAACAGGGAGAAACATAAAGAAAAATCCATCAAACTCCCAATAAACTCTTATCTCAAAAATTGAAAAATATCAATAAAAATATTCACCTCGAGAATAAATTAAATAAATTGGAGTGCCCAGCAGCAGATGCAGGTGCAGCTTCAGTGCAGCAGCTCCATGTGGTTTATGGCATCAGAACACAGAAACATTCGAAGCAACAACAAACTGAAGCTCAAGTACAGCTTTTCAGGATTGTGTGTTTGTATTTGTGTGTGTCACACGGTGGAGTGGACATCCCAGGCTCAATAACACATTTATCAGTGTGTCCTCCTGCTCAGTGTTCCTGTGTATTAACTAGCCAGCAGTTATTTTTAGCTATAAACGGTCCATTATAGTTGTCACCTTTTATTTTTTTTTTAAACCTGTCCTGTCCGGCAGCTTAACCTGGCAAAATTATTGTCCGCATGCTCTGTTGTGCCAAACACCACAATCGTGCCAAGAGGAGCTGCACTGTTGGCTCCCCTTCTTAGTTTCTTTAATTGTTCTCTTTGTTTTGTTATTTACAAGTTTAAATGGCCCAACAACACCGACAGGCGGGAAGTGGCGTGTGTGTGTGTTTGTCATGAAACGTACTTGGCAAAGAGGGTGAGAAGCCGCTACAATGACCCCCGGAGCCAGTGACAGACAGAGATAGACTCAGGAAACCCAGGCCGCCCGCAGCCCCCCATGAGCACTGAAGACTCAAGACCACACATCCCAATGACAACTGAGTGCCCAACCCCAGAGAAGGAGGAGGGAGGTCCCAGCTGGGGTTCCCACAGCCAAAGGGTAAGAGCCCCAGAGAACCAGCGACGTCGGCAGCCGCCCCCACGAGAGGCCGGTTATCCCCGCATGAACCAGGGGATGGCCCCGGACCCCAGGCACCGAGAACCACCTGATGCCGAGGACCCTCATGGGTCCTCCCTCTTTGTGGTCAGTTTGTTTCTCACTTTGTTTATTCCTTCACGATGATTCCGATAGTTTCAGCAGGCTCCATCCAGGAATTTGTGAATCCTTATGTTGATGCTTTGATTATTATTCTCTCATTGATAAATTCAGAATTCTGGAATTCACAGGAGCACTCAGCAGTGGTGAACATCACAATCAATTCAATTCAATTCAATTCAATTTTATTTATATAGCGCCAAATCACAACAAACAGTCGCCTCAAGGTGCTTTGTATTGTGGGTAAAGACCCTACAATAACACAGAGAAAACCCAACAGTCAAAACGACCCCCTATGAGCAAGCACTTGGTGACGGTGGGAAGGAAAAACTCCCTTTTAACAGGAAGAAACCTCCAGCAGAACCAGGCTCAGGGAGGGGCAGTCATCTGCTGCGACCGGTTGGGGCTGAGTGGAGAGAGACAGGACAAAAGACATGCTGTGGAAGAGAGCCAGAGATTAATAATAATGATTAAATACAGAGTGAAGTATAAACAAGTAAATAAAGGTGAATGAGAAGAAACAGTGCATTATGGGACCCCCCTCAGCAGCCTAGGCCTATAGCAGCATAACTAAGGGGTGGTTCAGGGTCGTCTGATCCAGCCCTAACTATAAGCGTGATCATAAAGGAAAGTTTAAAGCCTAATCTTAAAAATAGAGAGGGTGTCTGTCTCCCGAATCCAAGCTGGGAGCTGGTTCCACAGATGAGGGGCCTGAAAGCTGAAGGCTCTGCCTCCCATTCTACTCTGAAGTATCCTAGGAACCACAAGTAAGCCAGCAGTCTGAGAACGAAGTGCTCTATTGGGGTGATACGGTACTATGAGGTCTTTGAGATAAGATGGGGCCTGATTATTCAAGACCTTGTATGTGAGGAGAAGGATTTTAAATTCTATTCTAGATTTAACAGGGAGCCAATGAAGAGAAGCCAATATGGGAGAAATCTGCTCTCTCTTTCTAGTCCCTGTCAGTACTCTAGCTGCAGCATTTTGGATCAGCTGAAGGCTTTTCAGGGAGTTTTTAGGACAGCCTGATAATAATGAATTACAGTAGTCCAGCCTAGAAGTAATAAATGCATGGATTAACTTTTCAGCGTCAATCTGAGAAAGGATGTTTCTAATTTTATAAATATTGCGCAGATGTAAAAAAGCCGTCCTACATATCTGTTTAATATGTGCATTGAAGGACATATCCTGGTCAAAAATGACTCCAAGATTTCTCACAGTGTTACTGGAGGCCAAAGTAATGCCATCCAGAGTAAGTATCTGGTTTGACACTGTGCTTCTAAGATTTGTGGGGCCGAGTACAAGAACTTCAGTTTTATCTGAATTTAGTAGCAGGAAATTAGAGGTCATCCAGGCCTTTATGTCTTTAAGACATTCCTGCAGTTTAACTAACTGATGTGTGTCATCTGGCTTCATGGATAGATAAAGCTGAATATCATCTGCATAACAATGGAAATTGATGCAATGCTTTCTAATAATACTGCCTAAGGGAAGCATGTACAATGTAAATAAAATTGGACCTAGCACAGAACCCTGTGGGACTCCATAATTAACCTTAGTGTGTGAAGACGACTCCCCATTTACATGAACAAATTGGAGTCTATTTGATAAATATGATTCAAACCACTGCAGTGCAGTACCTTTAATACCTATGGCATGCTCTAATCTCTGTAATAAAATGTTATGATCAACAGTATCAAAAGCTGCACTGAGGTCCAACAGGACAAGCACAGAGATGAGTCCACTGTCAGAGGCTGTAAGAAGATCATTTGTAACCTTCACTAATGCTGTTTCTGTACTGTGATGAATTCTGAAACCTGACTGAAACTCTTCAAATAAACCGTTCCTCTGCAGATGATCAGTTAGCTGTTTTACAACTACTCTTTCAAGGATTTTGGAGAGAAAAGGAAGGTTGGAGATTGGCCTATAATTAGCTAAGACAGCTGGGTCAAGTGATGGCTTTTTAAGTAGCGGTTTAATTACAGCCACCTTGAAGGCCTGTGGTACATAGCCACCTAATAAAGACAGATTGATCATATTTAAGATTGAGGCATCAATAATTGGAAAGACTTCTTTGAACAGTCTAGTAGGAATGGGATCTAATAAACATGTTGATGGTTTGGAGGAAGTAACTATTGAAGTTAACTCCAAAAGATCAACTGGAGCCAAAGAGTCTAAACAAATACCAGCAGTGCTGAAAGCAGCCGAACATGAAGATAAATCTTGGAGATGGTTTTGAATAATTTTTCCTCTAATGTCTAAAATTTTATTTGTAAAGAAATCCATGAAGTCATTACTAGTTAAAGTGAAAGGAATACTCGGCTCTACAGAGCTCTGACTCTTTGTCAGCCTGGCTACAGTGCTGAAAAGAAACCTGGGGTTGTTCTTATTTTCTTCAATTAATGATGAATAGTAAGATGTCCTAGCTTTACGGAGGGCTCTTTTATAGAGCAACAAACTCTTTTTCCAGGCTAAATGAGTATCTTCTACTTTAGTGAGACGCCATTCCCTCTCCAGCTTACGGGTTATCTGCTTTAAGCTGCGCGTTTGTGAATTATACCACGGAGTCAGGCACTTCTGATTTGAGGCTTTCCTTTTCAGAGGAGCCACAGTATCCAAAGTCGTACGCAATGAGGATGTAAAACTATTGATGAGATAATCTACCTCACTGGGAGCAGAGTTTAGGTAGCTGCTCTGCACTGTGTTGGCACATGGCACTGAAGAGCATAATAATGAAGGAATTAGATCCTTAAACTTAGTTACAGCACTTTCAGAAAGACTCCTACTGTAATAAAACTTATTCCCCACTGCTGTGTAATCCATTAAAGTAAATGTAAATGTTACTAAGAAATGATCAGACAGGAGGGGGCTTTCAGGGAATACTGTTAGGTCTTCAGTTTCAATGCCATATGTCAGGACAAGATCCAGAGTATGATTAAAGTGGTGGGTGGGCTCCTTTACATTTTGACAGAAGCCAATTGAATCTAATAATAGATTAAATGCAGTGTTGAGGCTGTCATTTTCAGCATCTACATGGATGTTAAAATCACCCACTATAATGATTTTATCTGAACTGAGCACTAAATCAGATAAAAAGTCTGAGAAATCAGACAGAAACTCTGAGTAAGGACCAGGTGGACAATAGATAATAACAAATAAAACAGGTTTTTGAATTTCCCAATTAGGGTGGGCAAGACCAAGAGTCAGGCTTTCAAAAGAATTAAAACTCTGTCTGGGTCTTTGATTAATCACTAAGCTGGAATTGAAGATTGCAGCTACGCCTCCTCCTCGACCTGTGCTTCGAGCATTCTGACAGTTAGTGTGACTCGGGGGTGTTGATTCATTTAAACTAACATATTCATCCTGCTGTAACCAGGTTTCTGTAAGGCACAATAAATCAATATGTTGATCAATTATTAAATCATTTACTAACAGGGACTTGGAAGAGAGAGACCTAATGTTTAATAATCCACATTTAATTGTTTTATTCTTTGGTGCAGTTGATGAAACTATATTATTTATTGTTTTTGAATTTTTATGCTTAAACAGTTTTCTGCTGATTTTAAGTTTGTTTTTTGGTGGTCTGGGAGCAGGCACCGTCTCATGGGGATGGGGTTTTGGGGGGATGGCAGGAGGAGAGAAGCTGCAGAGAGGCGTGTAAGACTGCAACTCTGCTTCCTGGCCTCAACTGGGCAGTCAGGTTTTAGGAGGGTTGATAAATTTGGCCAGATTCCTAGAAATGAGAGCTGCTCCATCCAAAGTGGGATGGATGCCGTCTCTCCTAACAAGACCAGGATTTCCCCAGAAACTTTCCCAATTATCAATGAAGCTCACGCTCGCGGGCTGTGTGGACCTAATGTTTAGTTACATTCTCAGAGCTGATGTCCGGTCACTGCGTAGGTTCAGAGGGGTTTCCGCAGCCACCCTGTGCACTTCTCAGGTGGACGTTGAGGTTGGTGGTTTTCCCCACACATTTTGTCATCATCCAAGACACTCAGTTCTATCTGTCTCACTATCATACTCAAAGAAATCCCATATGGGACTCTTTCTCCCAACTTTTAACTTCTGCCATTATATTGCAGACTGGTATGGTGAGCACACACACACACACACACACACACACACACACACACACACACACACACACACACACACACACACACACACACCGGATGATGCTTGGAAAAAATGATCTCATGCAGCTTGATGTCGTCTGTGTAGAGGAGGTGGCTGATGGTTGCTCCATTCTCTAGTCTGTATCCGTAGCCAGTCTGTGGGGTTTCAGGCTTATGCAGAACAGCAGAGGGGACAAAATAAATCCAGCACTTGACTTGTGTAATTGGCTTAAAGATGGTCTCTAGTGTTGTTTTCCACATTCCCACTGAATTCCTGATGATGGCTCTTAGGGTCCTGTTGCTCTCGTACAGTTTTAGATATTCCAGATAAAGGGAAGGATAGGGGAAAGGGAAAGGGAGAGCCACAAAGCCCAGCTGGCAAGACCCATCCACCCTCACCCATCCCCCAGACGCAACGTCACTCCACCCTGTCCGCAGATGCAAAAACAGAGCCCCTACACCGCCACCATGACACCCCCCCACTACGCCAAGCCACACTCCCCGGAGATACAAGGACAGGCCCACCATGCCTACCCCGAGAGCCACAGGGAACGGGACCCCACCAGTACCTAGGAGAGTAGAGAGACAGCAGGAGTGAGGAAAGAGAGATGCAGAGGCTGAAGGCACAGCCCCAACCCCCCCAAACCAAACTAGTCCACCAGCCACACAACCCCTACCATAGTGAACATCACCCAAACCACTTCCCCTTTTTTTGTTATGTCTATTACTAATTGGAGTCTATGCATTTATCATTCAAGTCTGCTCCCTAATTTCCAGATTGGGGAACATCTATAAATTAGAAAGGGATTAGTGAGATGCATTAAAATGGAAGGCAGGTGGGGTAGGGGAGAGTGAGGCACGAGGCCAATCCACATTCAGTTCAATTCAGTTCACTTCAATTTTATTTATATAGCGCCAAATCACAACAAACAGTCGCCTCAAGGCGCTTTGTATTGTGGGTAAAGACCCTACAATAACACAGAGAAAACCCAACAGTCAAAATGACCCCCTATGAGCAAGCACTTGGCGACGGTGGGAAGGAAAAACTCCCTTTTAACAGGAAGAAACCTCCAGCAGAACCAGGCTCAGGGAGGGGCAGTCATCTGCTGTGACCGGTTGGGGCTGAGGGGAGAGAGACAGGACAAAAGACATGCTGTGGAAGAGAGCCAGAGATTAATAATAATGATTAAATACAGAGTGAAGTATAAACAAGTAAATAAAGGTGAATCCTGTAGATGGCCCAACCTGCTTTGTGACCTCCCACCACCAATCCAGCCTGCTCCTAATACCTGTAGTGAGACATATAGTGCTCTATGTAAATAATTATTATGAATCTGATGTGCGTGTGTGCTAAGCTAGTGCTGTGCATTAAAAGAAGTGTGACAAGTGAAGCCAATCCGACCTGACGAGAGACCAGGAGACAAAGGCAGAGCCAACAATCCCTCCCCCTAGACGTGGCACCTGGGGAAGTCGTTGTGGTGTTTCTGCCAGTTCCTTTCTGGGCCCCACTCATATATTGAACTTGCTCATCTTAGCTGCTATGATGCCTGACAAGAGCTTCCATGTTGTGCTGAGGCAGGTTATTGGCTGCTAGTTGGATCGGACTGGTGCCTCATGGGGATCCTTGGGGATCAGGCGTGTCTTGCCTTTGGTCAGCCATTACAAGTGCATCTTATTGATTAACAGCTCATTCATTTGTGCTGCCAGGCGCTCGTTGAGTGCAGTTAGCTTCTTTAGTCAGTAGGTGTGAATCATATCAGGGCCTGGTGTGGTCCAGCTCTTCATATGTGAGAGTCTTTATTGGATGTCTGCCACTGTGATGGTTACTGGGGCCTGTTCAGGGAGGCTGCTGTGGTTGCGTTTGCGGTTTGTGGCAACAATCAGGCATTAATCCAGCACACTAACATAGAATTATTAATCGCTGCAGTTTCACAGACATTTCACTTATATTTGTTACAGATACAATAGAGAGAAGGTGCTGTGTGTGGTCTGCTGAAGAAAAGACAGCTCAGTCCTGCTCTGTTTCATGAAAATGAGGTTTTCTTTAGGAACACACCCTAGGGTGAGCAGGTGAAGATCCACATCTGGGTGGAGTCTTTGTTTCAAGCTGTTTGGTCTGCTCACCTGTCTATCAATACCAGTTTTTATATTTTACATAACATACCTCATTCACTCATATTTATACAAGCACTTCTTTCTATCTGACATTCCCACTCATTCAAACTCAGAGTTCAGTATCTTACCCAAGGATACTTTGGCATGCAGACTAGAGCAGGGATTGAACCACAAACCTCCCAATTAGTAGGTGACCGGCTCTACTGCCTGAGCTACAGCCACGGGTCCCTTTAGCCCTTCTGCCTCGGGTTCATCACAGAGTTGTTATGCTTGTGGGTTTGAAGATATTCTTTAGAGCTGAGCCTTTGTTGGCTTTGATATGGCTTCTGAGATATGGAATAATTACTGTGTTGCTTATAGACTTCTGCTCTGTGAGTATGACCCACTGTATTTCCAGTAGATCCAGCAGAGGTGTGGGGTCCAGCCTGATCTGGCATGCTAGTCCTTCATTGTGCCACTAGAAAGTGCTCTTCTGCAGCTTGTCATTCATCTTACACAATCCCTCTGCCTCTGCGCTCTATCCTGTCATCTTTCGTATCCCCATCTGTCTCTCTTTCCAGTTCTTCCAGGCTCAGCTCCTCAGACAAAAGCTCTGCTTCTAATTTTGTAGAGGAGGCAGAGAGAATGTGATTTAGAAGTGTGAAGAAGATTATAGGCTATACCACCAACACTGCATGTGGTCCCTGGAGTCTCTTTCTCTGTGTGGTCAACCAGCACACAGGAAGAGAGGTAATATGCCCACTGGGAGAGTTTTCTCTCACTGAAAGCTTCTTCCAACTCTGCACAGTCTCTGCTCAAACAAGCACATGCAAGCCAGAGGAATCTCTCACTGCTGTGATTTCATTACTACAATTCTAAAACACTTGAGTTGATAGGACAAGAGGACTGTGCTCAAATAAGTAGTTTAATAGTCACTGAGTAATAACAACAGCTGTGCACAGCAATTCCTACATCTGCTTCGCAGTAGCAGCTATCAAAGGGGAACCCAGTGGACACCCAACCTAAATCACTGACTGCTGAAGGTAAAACAGACCACTTCAACCATACAGACACTTTGAACTATTCAATCCTGCAGACGGTACCACACAAAGCATGGGATGCCTTGTGTGTGTGGTTAAAAGGGTTAAAATTTACAAATGACATAAAGTCACTGAGTAACAACAAGTAAATAACTAAACAATTTTGCTTATTATTTTAAATAAATAAATAAAACAACAATTTGACAACTAACTGTCATGATAGCATTCCTTTTCTTTTGACTCTTTTAGCCCATATCTTTGGGACCATCTGTGCTGGATGGAGTACACTTCTCTGTTTTAAAAATGTATTATGTGAGAGATCATAGTGTACTTTATTTAGAAACAAACACACTTACATGTGTATGTCCTTCAATGCACATATTAAACAAATTTGTAGGACCGCTTTTTTGCATTTACACAATATTTCTAAAATACATCCTTTCTCAGACTGATGCTGAAAAGCTAATCCATGCATTTATTATTTCTAGGCTGGACTACTGTAATTCATTATTATCAGGCTGTCCTAAAAGCTCCCTGAAAAGCCTTCAGCTGATCCAAAATGCTGCAGCTAGAGTACTCACAGGGACTAGAAAGAGAGAGCAGATTTCTCCCATATTGGCTTCTCTTCATTGGCTCCCTGTTAAATCTAGAATAGAATTTAAAATCCTTCTCCTAACATACAAGGTCTTGAATAATCAGGCCCCATCTTATCTCAAAGACCTCATAGTACCGTATCACCCCAATAGAGCACTTCGTTCTCAGACTGCTGGCTTACTTGTGGTTCCTAGGATACTTCAGAGTAGAATGGGAGGCAGAGCCTTCAGCTTTCAGGACCCTCTTCTGTGGAACCAGCTCCCAGCTTGGATTCAGGAGACAGACACCCTCTCTATTTTTAATTAAGCTTATTTTCTGTTAACTAATTTTAGAAAAAAAGTTGCTTGTGCTTATAAATTTTAGGAATATGGCTGAAATGTACATGATATATACTGAAAATATTACAATCTATATTTATAAATTACTTTGCCCTGTAGCAGACTGGTGACCTGTTCAGAGTGTATCTGCCTCTCACCTTATCACATATGTGATAGGTGTCAATATAATAAATAAATAAATAATAAAAATGTAGGTAAAGAAGAGAAATAGACTGAAACTGTGCAGGACAGCAGTGCAAATTGCATTAATAAATAATATGTCCACTAGGAATCTGAAAGACAGCTGCAAGAAGATATACAGAAATATGAGTGTGTGATCTTATGCCCTGACAGGTGTGTTCACCTGTAATAGAATAACAAAGTTAGATGGTTGTCCATGATGGAGAGCAGTTTGTTCAGTGACCTCCTGACCCAAACTAACTCAAAGATGGTTCCAGCCTTGTGAATCAGTTTGTTGATCCTGCTGGCATCTCTGGCACTGATGCTGCCCCCCCCCCGCCAGCAGAGTATGTGGTACTCACTACCACAGACTGGGAGAAGATCTCCAACCTCTGCTGCACACATTAAACAACCTGAGCTTATTTAGCACGTAGAGTCTGCTCATCCCCTTCCTGTACACAGCATCACTGTTGGCCCTCCGTTTGGTCTGTCATTCAGGTGAACACCCAAATGGATGGACATGTGAATGCATGGACAGTAAAATGTCTCAGTTTGAACATTTGATGTTTTCTGTGTTGAAAAAATATTAGTTTATGAGATTTGCAAATGATTTCTGTTATTGAAATTTCACACAGCGTCCCAGCTTTTTCAGAATTGGGGTTGTAAATGTTGTGACAGCAGTCGAATGTTATAAACTGTGAAAATTACATCATCTAATTAGCTGAAACATCAAATATAAGTAGGCTGTCCAAAAACAAACACACAAACAGACAGCGAGGCTTCTCATTGTGCATGCATTCTGGCTAAACAACAGAAACTGGATTCAGAGCTCGACATGCTGGTGGAGAAATGTTGAGTGGAAACGAACCGTCAAAGCTTGTTGCTGGATACGTGCTGGAAAAGATTTCCACAACTGGCTGCTTTGTTTCTACAAAGCAGCCATGGAGAGAAATTTCAAGGTTAAAGGAAGAGAGAAATGTGCCGGTTACATCAACTCAGAACATGTCAGAAAGGAATCTGCAGAGGTGGAAAGTAACAAATTACATTACCCGTGTTACTGTAATTGAGTCTTTTTTTTTTCAACCTGTACTTTTAAGATTTTTTATCTGTAATTTTACTTTTACTTAAGTGTGTTTTGTCTTGTAATTCTCTACATTTTAAATGCTAAGTGGACTGGCACTTATTTAGTGCTTTTCTACTCAATTTGAGCACCCGAAGCACTTTCTACTACACATCTGTTACTGAGTAAAAAGAAAACTTGAAAGAAAGAAAGACTGGATTTAAAAATGCACCAGACACTACTGTCAACAAGTGCCAAAGGTGTAGTGGACTCTAACACACGACCAAACAGAGACTGAATTGTTGAAACTCATGATCTTTATGGTACACAAAAAACACAGCGAGAACACAGGCACACAGGGGACTGAGGAGGGGGTGAGGTTCTGGAGTTGAACCTCAGACGGTGGTTTTCTGGGAAGGTTGGTAGGTGGTCCAGGAAGGTAGAGCAGTGTGGCAGAGGCTGCTCCAGATGATTCCCAGAAGTGAACCAGCTTGGCAAAGCAGGTGAATGGATTCTTAGAAACAACAACTCTTTGGGCCCACTGGGAGACAAACTGAAAGAAGGAACACAAAGACAACACTGAAACAGTAATACAAATGGAATAGTTTCTGCTCTACTTGAGCACTCAAAGTGCTTTATATGACATGCTGTGGAAATCACTACGATGCATCTGATTGCTGTACTGGCAAAGCAGACAATCTGGTAAAGGTTGGATGCAGAGGTGATACTTAGGTACTAGTAGGAAGATCAGGGAGCAACAGGCGTGTAGCCTGAGAAGGAAACCATGATGGCTCCACCCAAAGGCAAAACCCTACCTGCCACACCAACCCAGAACTGAGGAAGGGGAACAACAGAGACAGAAACACAAGCAAGATGGACAACTTAGACCCCTGTGGTACAGACCCAGGTGAAACTGTGCTAAAGTTGAACATGAAGGAAATAAATGAAGCCATGGTCATATTTAAAGACTGTTTCAATCTCTAGTGCAACAAAGGAGCAGCTTTATTAGGCAGTGTGAGCTGTGTTTGCCCATAGAGAACATTAGAAACCATCGTTTCTGAGTTTTAAGCCAGCCTTAGGAATACAGCTGAAATGTACACGATGCCTGAAAATGTGTGACAGGATTTTGAATGTGAAAAAAAAGTTTTGAATATTTGAGCTATAAAATCTATAAGCTATTAAACTCAAAGAGATTGAACTGGCAGCTTATGAAAACTGGACTTCAAACACAAAGCATGTAGAGGAAAGTTAAGCAATACTTATGCCCTTGCAGTGGTAGTTAAAAAGACATTTTCATAGTTTCATAACAGGCTTTACTCAAATTAGCCAAAAAGACACTGATGCATGACATGGCTAATATTGGTATTGTATGGTCTTGCAATATAAAGCTGCACTATATAAATAAAATTGAATACATGAAAACATTTTATTCATAGAGGAAATGTTCATCAAAGCTGAAGGCCTTTAGTAAGTTGGTGGCAACATGGAAGTGAACTCTGGCACCACCAGAAAGTAATCAGGCAAAAATAAGTGATGTGATAGCAGTCAGCACAAAGGTTGACAAGGTCATAGTAATTTGTGCTGGTCTTCACCCATTTCCTGTGATTGAACTACCTGCTTTTAAAGAACTTTTACTGATGCTGAATCCTTAATGTGAGGTCATTTCTAGGCCAACTCTTGGGCCTAGTACAGAGGAAGCTTCCAGCCGGATAAAGAAGACTTTGACTTTTGATCGTGGGAAAGTCGGCTACTGATTGTTGGACAGGAAACCTCGGAGAGATCTTCTGCACTTGCTTGCCAGAGGTTGAAAGGGTCCCACACACAATAATAATAGTAATAATAATAATAATAATAATAATAATAATAATACATTCTATTTTTAAGCGCGTTTTGTGACACCCAAGGACACTTTATGGGAGAGAAAACAAGTCAAACCACAAAAAGCTTAAAAAATAAACTAAATTGATCAAAGGAACTAAAGCGAGGATGCAGTTTGGAACAGGTGAGTTCGAGTCGTGATTTGAAGATAGGAAGAGAGTCGATATCGGGAATGTCAGGTGGGAGAGAGTTCCACAGCTGGGGAGCAGAGAGGGAGAAAGCTCTGTTCCCCATGGTGCTGAGGCAGGCAGGGAGGGCAGTAAGGCGGATAGAGGAGGGAGAGTGGAGGGTGTGGGAGGAGGAGGTGATGTGAAGAAGATTGACTAGATAAGGAGGGGCGAGGTTGTGGATGGCCTTAAATGCGAACAGAACTGAATTCTGAACTTAACTGGGAGCCAGTGGAGCTGCTGTAGGCCTGGAGTGATGAAATGAGGGGGCTCTGGTGATGATGCGAGCGGCTGAGTTTTGAACTATTTGAAGCTTCTCGAGGGATCTGTGATGGAGGCCAATTAGAAGAGTTACAGTAATCAATACGGGAGGTAACAAGACTATGAACAAGGATGGAGGTGTATGCAGGGAGAGGGAGGGGTGGAGGTGATTTATGTTTTGTAGGTGGAAATATGCAGACTGGGTGATATTATTGATATGGGAGTGAAAGCATAGAGTGCTGTCAAGGATGACACCCAGACTCTTGACCTGAGGGGACAATGACTTTCCCCCACAGAATAAGGGGGAAGTCACAAGAGCCACAGTAGACAGTGAATCACACTTCATTAAAACATTTGGTGTACAAATGTTTTAATGAAGTGTGAGGAAGCAGAGTCAGACTCTTCTGAAGACTCCAAAGCCAACTATCTTGATGCATTCAGCATCTTGGAAGAAGATAGTGGTCTTGAGTACTTGCATCCTCCACATTAAAAGTGTGCATGCCAAGAGATGCAGCCATAGCTGCCACGTGCAGCCTGGAACAATTCAGTGACAGCAGAAATTACAGAAGAAAAATGCAAGCCCTAGCTCAAACTCAACATGTAATTATGGTCATAAGTTTGCGTACACCTATCGTGGACATGAATGTCATGTTAATTTGAGGCTTTTAATGATTTCTTTGAACTGTTCTTTTTCCAGGGTGGAATAACTGTACGGCATATATCTTTAATGATGTGCATTTTGCATGTTGTTTAAAATAGCTACTTTAGTTGCACCTGAACCAGACAGTTTTGGTCGCCATCAACAAGTGTCTGCATAACTCTGCCTGGATATTTGATCACTCTTCTTGGCAGAATTGGCAGAATTAATTTAAATCGGTTGGTTTCCTGGTTTTAGACCTGACATTTAAGCATAGTCCACACATTTTCAACAGGGTTGAGATATGGCAGCTGCTATGCTATTCATTTGACATTTTGGAATTAATTTGATATATGTTGTGCTGTTCGACAGGTACAGCACAGTGAGCTATCCGAGGATGACGCAGTTTTGTGTTAAAAACATCTTTTTTTGTGCTGATAGGCCCAGTATAACCATAGTCATGATGAATAACTTCGCCATGCTTCTTCCTGAATACTGTTGTCATGTTTGATGGTAAAAAGAAATGGTAAAAACAGAAAGTGCTTTTAAGTAAAAACATGATACCCTCTTTCCTATCGGTGGAAAAATGCACCACATCAAAGAATCAAAAAATTATACTGCAACATGTGGCAATTGGTTGCTGAGCAACAGATGTAATTTGTGGGAGGAACAAAGGTGAAAAAGAGACAGCAAGTTTTGAAATTGGAAAGATTTAGCGTGTTTGGAGTGTATAGTTGGTGTGTAGTATGTTGTGTAGTCACGGACAAGGCAGATGCTGCCAAAAAGCAACTAAAGGCAGACTCAGATGTACACGCTGTCTCCGGGTGTACAACGGGAGAAGTGACACACCTGGAAGTGTCAGGCCTGTGATGTCTGTGGGGGACAGGAACTGTTTGTTGGAGGGGCACTGCATCTGCAGTGTCAGTTGGAGACCACCACCTGACGAAGCCAACAGGACTAACGGACCAACTCTCTGTTCCAGCACCCTGGCATAGACCTGAGGAGTGTGATCCCCCAATGGTTGAAGCACACCCTCTGGTCCTCCTTCTAGAAGATGGCTTCCGGTGAATCTGAGGGGGCACCACTGTGCCGGCAAGAATTTTGTGTGACCGACTGGGAAGTCACAGCGTTTAAGATTTCCCATTTCACGACTCCCACATATGTAGTGCGATCAGTTTCATTACCAGTTACAAAAGTTTGATCACGTCGTCGACAAAAAGTTTCCACCTGTCTCGTCAGTCTCTGAGTGAGTATAAACCGCTAATGAAGAGTCAGACGGTGAAATTCGAGGGTAAGGCACAAATAAAAGCAGTTTTCAGTGGTAGGAAGTACTTTTTAAAGATGTTTCTTCACTGAATCAGTGCCTTTGTTTCATACTGTATGTGCACGTGGACCTGGTTTCACACAGTGGACCTGGTGTTAGGCACCAATTTATACGTTGGCGCTGCCACAAGATGGCGCTGCGAATGTTCATGGAAATATGAATGAGATTGCTGAGCGTTTATCACTATCACTGAATACATTGTTAAGTGTTATGCTTCCAAAAATAATTGCATCAGTATATACAAACGTTTAATTCAGTTCAATTCAATTTTACTTATATAGCGCCAAATCACAACAAACAGTCGCCTCGAGGCGCTTTACAAGTCGGGTGTTATTGTATGCGGGTGTTACCCAACATGAGCTCATGTGATTTGTTGTGCCAAAAACCCCAGGGCCAAAGTTTTGTACTACTGTGAGTACTAAAGCCAAAACTAGACAGGGTTACATATGAGGACCCCGCCTAATGGGGTCAAAAAAGGCAAAAGTGACACTCATTAGAGTCCATAGCTCAGTCAATCTTTGGATTTTTTTCAATAATTCAAAAACCAAGCCAAAAATATTTGATGAAAAGAGGAGTATTTTGGTGGGTGCCTCTTACAGATAGAGACCACCACCACAATCTGTCAATCCAGAGCCCCCCCCCCAGACCTCCACACGATGTTCATTATTGAAGGTGGCATAAATTGTGGATTCTGTAGAGCATCTTTTATTTCTTCACCAACACAAAAAACAATCTTACTGCAAATCTTTACATAAATGTGACGGTCATCAATTGTGACTGTGATTTGCAGTATGACTGTTTATGCCACCTTCAGTGTTTTATGGAATCATCTGTCACCCCTAAATGTTTTAAGTTTCGTGTGTCAACGCGTTTTATTTTGTTACTGAACTTCACGTCTCAGTGACGCACTAAGCAGAAGAGCCCATCCCAGCGTTAAAACAGAGACTAATGACTCACTCCGAGCACATTTTAAAGGAACTGCTTGAATAGCCCTTTAGGCTGGTCATTTTAATTGTACACAAGTAAAATTTCATCAAAGTAATAGTAGTTTTACTTGAATATTATAGTAATCTTTCCACGTCTTCGAATCTGAAGGGTGCACTCATAGAGGTTGACGTTATGGGACTATAGCTGGTATCTGGAACACTAACAGTAATGAATAGATAGGGCGTATTATTGTAAATGACTTTTGATGGCAAGTAATAACAAAGTGAGTAATAAATGAGTGATGAGGACAGAATAACTCTGTATAATTCCTGAGTAATTTTTGGTGGAAGTTAATGAAGCCTTCTACCAGTGTATCAGGAGTGTTACACTGCGTGGCACACTGCCGCCCGAGTGTGCGCTCAAATCTGACTTCTCTTGCTATGCTTGCATGAATTTTCTCTGGGTATCTGCTCACCCCCCACAGCTGAAAGACATACCTGCTAGGTACGGAAGGTAACTAAAGCACTGAAAAATATACCCACTGGTCCTTTCAATCCTATAATACAGACAAAAGACAGAAGAAATCCAGCAAGAGCAACAAGTCAGAAAGACAGACTAAAGGACAAATGAATTTTAAATGAAACAGCTTTCTAAACCCATGGTTATTCCATACCTGCAGCTGCCCCATTTCATCTCCACAGTAATAAATGTTAATGGCACATCAAGGAGACATTGTGGAGTCATGCTACAGCGAGTCTTCATTTAGGGCCACATATGAGATGAACCAAAGGCCAACTGTTTTACGGTGTCCTGTCTGCTGACCTGTAATGGCCAATCCATTCTGATTAATTGGGTCCTTTAACAAGCATCCAGTGACAATTATATGGACGCTCCAGAGGGAGAGGTGCAGTATGTTAGGGTCCCTTGTGGAATACTGCTTGACTGGCCCAACATCCTTTCAAAGGCCCCCCTGAGCCCCTCACCCCTCACTGTGGAAGAGCAGCAGGCTTGGGTGTGATTAATAGAAAAGAGTGGACCAGCTCTCCGGGGAGGAGTTGTAGCACATTCACATGATAAATTGTTTATCAGGCAACGGTGAGACGCTGAAGCAATATACAATGCAGCACTTTCTGTTTTCTTAATTTGTGAATATAATTTTTGAACTGTGAAGCTGTGTACTACATATATGATGGCACTGACTGATGCTGTTACTGGTGCTCGAGGTTGAAATCCACTCTGCTTTCAGTCAGTTAAATATTTGTTGTCACACATGTAATAATGAATATCTCCAGTTGTACAGAAGCATCTGGAAGTCTAAAGTCAACAGCCGATAGCTTCACTTCATGGTTATGAAATGGTCATGTATGTAATCCAGCTCTGAAAGTCATTCTGTGACCGTTGTGATTCTTTATCATTGAATGATCAGTTCATCATCAATATTTTTTGATAGAGAGCGGTTCCTGTCTGTGCTTACAAATAACTAGCATGACGTAAGTGTTCCCTGGACCGCATCGTGTTTGCTGTGCACACTTTAATGGGCCTGGAGTGTTAACATGTGAGTGCTTATTCTTACACACTGTGTACATTTTAAATTACGTTACATCACAGAATTACATCATTAGGCAAAGGTAAAACTTAAAATTTAATATTAAAGTGGGGATTAAAAAATACACTTTTAAGTGAATATAGCTTCTTAAAGTAAATTTAAAATGTTTTGTAAAATGTATCATTGGAGTGATCAAAAATGCCCAAAAACTTCTTTAAAAAATTCCTATTTGTTGTTAAAGGCCTGCGATGCACTTCAACATCAGTGAGTTGATGAACATTAGCTTTTAAATGAGCAAATTAGCTTTCAAACGTTGCCTTTCTTCTCAGTGCAAGAGGTTGCCTAAATGAACCTCTGTGATTCGAATGAGCAACCTAACTGGTTTCAGTCACGGCCTTTCATCCAGCCTGTGAATGCTCCTGCAATGCTTCTCTGTCTGGGCAGCGATAACAAACTCTTTTCATTGACTGGCTAAATAGTCCTCCTGAAACCCTTTAATTACTGTGATGGTAAGATATGGATAGGGCAGTATACTGATGGTAATTGAGGAAATGTGTGTAACCACCCCCACCATTATTAATTCACATAATTTCCTCTTTCATTTCAAATTAATTGGAATAAAATGCTTGCTACATTAGCGACATAATGAAAGGCAATAATCTACAAAATGTATAAGAGCAAGACCTTCGTCGCAGGTTCAAATTAATTAAATTCCTTTTCACCCATATTTCATTATAAAGCTCTCATTTCAGGCCAGCCAGTATCAGGTCCTGCGTCATTCAAGAGGCACTGATGAGAAAAAAAAGGTGAATTGTTGAGAAAACCCAACTGTCAGTGAATTTAGTTCCAAATTAATTATTTCAGCCCGATAACCCTTTTCATCTCTTTTGAATCACTTTATAGAAAGAGCCAATTAATTATGTCAAACATGCTCTCTCCTTTTGCTCCCCAAAGTGAGCAGGCAGGCTGATGGGGATGTTTACTGTAAGAGGCTAGGATGATGGTGGGGTGGCGGGTGATGGCTGTGTGTGTGTGTGTGTGTGTGTGTGTGTGTTGGGGGGGGGTGATAGGGAACAGCCCTCCCTCCCCTAATCTCGACACACCTGTCAGGCATACAGCTCGTTATCTAGGCACTGAGGGCCCAGGCTGGTTTTGTCAGGAGCTGGGCTCTAACAGCAATTCAGGGGAACATGTTGGAACTGCATAGTGAAACATACACACAAACACAGAAACACACAACTTCTCCATGATGCACACACTCTGACCACTGTTAGACAATTCACTCAATTAGGCCACCGCACTCAGCTGCAGTCTTAATGAGCTGGGGAGCCGACAGAGAGGAAGTTGAGGGTCAGTGGCTTTCCTTGAACAAACTTACAGCGGTGTTGTTATTTTTGCCTAGTGCAACAGTGTGTTCTCATCATTGCGGTTGTGTTCTGGTTACTTTCAGTTCATTGAGCATTTGTTTATGCACAGCTTTCTTAAGGTCCCACCACAAGGTTTCAGTCGGGTTGAGGTCTGGAGTTTGACTGGGTCACTGCAACACTTTGATTTTCTTTCACAGTCATTCTGTTGTAGATTTGCTGCTGTGCTTGGGATCACTGCCCTGTTACATGACCCGGTTTTGGCCAAGCTTTAGCTGTCAGACAGAAGGCCTTACATTTGACTCTAAAATACTTTGGTGAAGCCCTCCAGAGGAGTTCATAGTTGACCCAGTGAATGCAAGGTGCCCGAGACCTGTGGAACATTGGCACCTGTCTTCAGTGTCTTCCACTTGCTGATGATCAAAGTGCACGTGATTATCAGCTACTAGCTCCCCTCTTGGTTCCTGTGGAAGCAGTAAGGGTGTGCTTAGGGTTTCACACACTGCTCGCTCTTATTAAATATTTTTATTAGATATAATAAATAGATGATGAAACTGTGAAAAAGGAACAGTGCATAACATGCAACAAGGAATCTGCAGAGTGCAATGCACATAGAGAAAAGCTGTAATAATTAAATGAAAAAGGGGATTCTGAACTTATTCTGAGCATTATCAGCATTGTCCTTCTCCTTTGCTGCTGGTGCCAGAAACTTAAGTAATGATTGTGAGAAAAGATAATGAAGCGTAGAGTACAAGACACAGTACCAGTCAAAAGTCTGGACACAACCCTGTGACTGGTACTGTATTTATAACAGTAACACGTTAATAACATTAAAATTTTAAAAGTCATGTAGAAATCCTCAAATTCAACTGCTGAAGTGTCTTCTTGGGCATCGTGCTCAGTATACAGTGTTTAATATTTGCTTTTCATTTGGTGGAAGCAGTTTTGATACAGAAGATGAAACTTATGTGCTGGAGCCTCCAACGGCAGCTTAAAGTCTCACATAATGAAGAGCAAACATTAAATCATAGCATCATAAAACCACTGGGCTTCCAATAGAGATATGGAAAATACAATAAAATCCACACACCACACTGCCATCTTAGCACCGTCATTTACTCTAATACACTTTAATAACTTAGAGTACAAATCCAAATTTCTTAGCATTTAAATTCCACAGCTTGACAGTTAGCTCTGTCTGACACGGCTTTCAGTGGTTAACTACAAAAAGGTTTGAGATCGCAGCAAAAAGAACAGCTAGAAAATTACAGCAACAATGTCCAAGAGCCAGTTAACTGGACATAATGTGTTAATACTGTAACTATTAGCTTCTAATTGGGGTTCTGAATAGCTTTAGAGGTGGCTGTAGCTCAGGAGGTAGAGCAGGTCCTCTACTAATCAGAACGTTGGTGGTTCAATTCCTGGCTGCTCCAGTCTGCGTGCAAAAGTATCCTTGGGCAAGATACTGAACCCTGAGTTGCTCTCTGATGCAATTGTTGGAGTGTGAATGTGGCGGGGCGATATGGACCAAAAATAATATCTCGATATTTTGTAGCTGAATGGTGATATACGATATATGTCTCGATTATTTTTTTCTTCCAAAAGGTAAAAATAAAGACACTTCTGAGTCAAAGCTACATGTCCCAAACCTCCCAAATTTTTATTAACATTCAGCTGTAGATGTGCATGAGAAAATGCTCAAAAATAAACTATTGGCATATTAAAATAATAATCTCCTCATATAAATTAATGGTTTTTTCCTCCATAACAAAAGACTCACAGCTGTGCTATTAAAATGTAAACAGAAAAGATCCAGAGCAAAAACAGCAAAAACAAAACACGTAAACAAACTGAATGAACAAAATTCCATCTGCAGGGTTCTAGCCAGCTCAGTAAATCCATAGACATATGTGCTGACATATCACAGCTACAGGCCCACCCGCTCAGTGAAACGTATACGCCGGTTTCATCACGAGCACACGAAAAAGACCCACTTCTGCTATTAAGGTCATGTGACTTAGTGTACAAACCAACTTCTGCTATGGAGTTGCGGCATGGCGGCGCCCTCTTGCCTGCAGCCAGGTACTCTTGGGGTCTGGGCGATGCCAAAGTGTATGAATGGACGCAGCACATAGGCTATATGAACACAAAACACGGTGACAGCGGAGGACTTCATTTTTCCAAAACTCTCCAAAAGTCACTGACGTCACTGGAAAAAGTCGCTAAATTTGTCACTATTCACTTTTTGGAAAAAAGTTGCTGGTGGGTCTGCAAAGCCACTAAATCTAGCAACAAATTTGCTAAGTTTTTTTTTTACCACTGCCATGCCATTGCTTCCTGCATGCTTTATGAGTGAAGCGGAGAGAGGCAGGGCAGTGTGAAGCTGTGCAGAGACAAAGTGGGAGAAGAGGAAGGTAAACTGGTGGATCCATAAGTATGATTGTAACACGACATAGACTATATCGATATAAATGATATGGTCTCATCTTATATAGTGTATGAAAATATATCAATATTGCTTAAAAACTCGATATATCGCCCAGCCCTAGAAACAAGTGTGTGTGTGTTTGTGTGTGTGAATGGGTGAATGAGGCATGTTGTATAAAGTGCTTCGACTGCTCAAAGCAGAGTAGAAAAGCGCTCTATAGGAACCAGTCCATTCACCATTTAAATTCTTTCAGCCTGCTAGCTACAGTAATAACTCATTTATGGCTCTGACTCCAGTCACAAGCACTCGGCTTGATCACACCACAGCCAGCAGAGATGGACACACCAGACTGCTATCCTAGCTAAGTGAACTAATGTTAAATGTCAAAGCAAACAAATAAATAATGTGATGTTAGTGAGAGTTACAATATGCGTTAGCAGCATTAGTTATTTAGCATCAGCATCATATTTAATCACTGTCATCGGCTCCACTAATCTTCCCCTTTTTTCTTCTTTCCTTTGTCCCTCCTACAAGGATAACTCCTCTTCAGTTTCACTGATTGTCATCAGTCATTAGGTTTGTTTGTACAGAATATTATAGGACATGCATGGTGGGGGTGGGTGGAGTCCGGTGGGGCAGGTCAGATATCTTCAACTGTCAGCTGTCAGCAGACCTGAGTTCATAATGTAGTTTAACACCTCTGAAAGTAACTGAGGGAGTTTCCTGTTCTGACCTGGGTTTGTACCTGTTCTCCAGATCACCTGTAGACTGACCACCCACTCAGAATTCCCAGATGTTTATGTTTTCAGGGCTATTCTTCCATTTACTGAACAAACGCAAAACAAACAAAAGATTTTCCATTAAAATGCACAACACTGTCTATAGCTCTGCTGTTGCTGTTTTTTTAAGGGGCGGGGCATTCCCTTTCAAAACTGTGGACCACATTTCAAGGTGAGCACATTAAACACTATCAGAAGTCACCTAACCTGGCTGTCAACATGAATAGGAGTGTAAAAAAGAAGTGGAGTAGGTCCTCACATTTTTGACACCAAGTGGTTCAAATCAGTTTCTCCTGATCTGTGGAGTTTGAGCAGCAGATGTCCTGCTCCTCCTAAATGATGGAGCATGGAGGAGAGAGAGCAGGTGGTCCTGCTCAGCAGATGTTTTCTAACTATTTTACTGAACTCAGTGTGAGCTTACTTCAAAGAGCTCTCAGGAGCCGCTGGAAGATCCTGAAGACAGAAGAATAAGAGGTTATATGGAAAGTACTGCCAACCCATAGCTTCCAGCTCAGCATGACTGTGGTCATTTAGTGTTTAACTGATGTATTAAGTTAATATATTCAGTGAAACTGTGTCCCTGACCTATTTCAGTAAACATTAAATAAAAATATTAGAAGAAAATCCACTTATTCTACTTAAAATAAACATAAGCACTGACTATTTATGTAAGTTTATGTGAGTGAATCCAACCTTGGATCCAGCAGGCTATGATCTAGCTACAGGACATTTGAAGAGTGCGCAGAAGGTGAGTACCATTCTTCCAGACTGATCGTCTCACAGACTGGGTCATTCCAGAATTGTAGGATATTTAGGTTTCAAATTTTTTAAAAAGAAGTCTTCTCTTTTTTTAAATAATCTGTTATGTATTCATCAATAAAATATAATAACCAATTAAAAGTTTGATTGGCTCCAGTCAGGCGTGAAAGGCATAGTTTCTATAATATGTTTTATCTGTTATTTGCTGTATTTGGTGCAGCCCTGTTACCAACATTCAGGTAGTTGAACTATAATTAACTATAATTTATGTACCATAAGGTACAGAAAGAAACATTTTAACTGAATAACCAGTTGATTTCAGATATGGCTTGATTTGAATTAAATTAATAAACTTTTGAAATTAACTTCTCCAGTTTTTCAATATCGCCATGTTCCACTTTACTTATTTCAGTGTTTATTTAGAATAGAATGAGAAATAGAATAGAATGCCTTTATTGTCATCATACAGGACGTACAATGAGATTGGAGGGCCACTTCTGCTCAGTGCCGTACAATAGAAAGTCAAACTTTCTAACATGTAACATATAAATTAGACCTTCTAAAAATATACAGAAAAGAAAACGATGTATAAAATACAGAGAAAATAAAATGTATAAAAATATATATGTTGTAAAAAAAAAAAAAGTATATACATGTAATAATGAAGATGGTGAGTATTGCACTGTTGAATGAATATTGGATATTACACAATATAGGAGTGATAGATATTGTTCAGTATGAATAATCTAATATTGCACAGAGATGTGGGTGTTGCACAGTTGCAGTGGGTGAGTGTGTGAGTTCAGGGTGGTGATTGCTCTGGGGAAGAAACTGTTCTTGAGTCTGTTTGTTCTGGCTTTGATGCACCTGTAGTGCCTGCCAGAGGTCAGCAGGTCAAACAGTTCAAAGCCAGGGTGTGAACTGTCCTTGATGATGTTTTTGGCTCTGCTGAGGCAGCGGGAGGTGTAGATGTCCATCAGGGAGGGGAGAGGGCAGCCACTGATTCTCTGTGCTGTCTTGTCTACCCTCTGAAGCCTCCCCCTGTCTGCCTCAGTGCAACTACCGTACCATACTGTGATACAGTACGTCAGCAGGCTCTCAATGGATGAGCGGTAGAAGGTCAGCAGCAGGTTTGAGTCCAAGTTGTTCTTCCTGAGGAGCCTCAGGAAGTGAAGTCGCTGCTGAGCCTTTTTGATAACAGCTGTGATGTTATCTGACCAAGAGAGATCAGCAGAGACGAGGACACCAAGAAACCTGAAGGTGTGGACCCTCTCCACACGTTGATGTAGAGGGGGCTGGGTCAGTCCTGTGCTTCCTGAAGTCGATGATGATCTCTTTGGTTTTCATGGTGTTCAGTTCCAGGTTGTTCTCTGAACACCAGGCTGCCAACTTCAGGACCTCCTCTCTGTAGGCTGCCTCATCTCCCCTTGAGATGAGTCCGACCACTGTGGTGTCATCAGCAAATTTGACGATGAGGTTGTTATTGTGGACCGGACTGCAGTCATGGGTGTAGAAGCAGTACATGAGGGGGCTCAGCACACAGCCCTGTGGGGAGCCAGTGCTCAGTGTGCTGGTGGAGGAGAGATCGGGGCCAAGTCTCACAGTCTGGGGCTGGTTAGATAAGAAGTCCTTTATCTATGAACATGTGAGGGGGAGGCCCAATTTTGTGGTGAGAATATCTGGGATGATTGTGTTGAAGGCTGAGCAGTAATCCACAAAGAGCATCCAGGCATTACTCTGCTGCTGCTCCAAATGGCTCAACACAGAGTGGAGAGCCACAGCGATGGCGTCCTCTGTGGATCTGTTTGCACGGTATGCAAACTGATGGGTGTTGAAAGTGGTGGTGGTGGTGGTGGTGGTGGTGGGTGCTTTGCTGTGCTGGAGAACCAGCCTCTCAAAGCACTTCATGATTACCGGTGTGAGGGCCACAGGGCAGTAATCATTTAGGCTGGTGATGGATGAGCTTTTTGGCATGGGGATGATTGTGGCTGTTTTTAGGCGGGGGGGGGGGATGACTGCTTGGGCCAGGGAGAGGTTGAAACTCCTGGTGAGAATCAGGGTGAGCTGGTAGGCACACACTCTGATCACCTTGCCAGGTACTCTGTCTGGTCCAGCAGCCTTCCTGGGGTTTACTCCCAAAGAGCACGTGCCGTACCTCATGCTCCTGGACAGTGAGTGGGGTGGAGCTGGAGCCTGGTGGGGGTGGGGGAGCAGATGGGTGGTCCTGAGGTGTCTCAAAGCGAGGCACAGTTAAGTTCAAGTTAACAGTTAAGTTCCTCCACTAGCGATACACTCAGGTCTCCTGCAGTCACATCACAGCCTCTGAAGTCTGTGATGTTCTGAATGCCCTGCCACACCTCCCGTGTGTTATTGCTGGACAGGTTGGACTCTGTTGTCCTCCTGTAGTCCACCTTGGCTTTTTTAATTCCTCTTTTCAGGTCAGCTTGAGCAGCACTGCACAGAGCTCTGTCTCCTGACCTGAAGGCAGCATCGAGGGTTTTGAGGAGCGAACGGACCTGGCTGTTCAGACAGGGTTTCTGGTTAGGGAAAACCCGGATGTTTTTGCTAACGGTCACATTTCCGATACAGAGCTTAATGTAGTCCAGTACGGTCCCTGTGAATGTTTTCAGGTCCTCGTGTTCAAATAAGTCCCAGTCTGTGTGTGTGAAGCAGTCCTGTAGGTCGGAGTGCGTTTTCAGGCCAGGTTGTGATGGTTTTTACAGTAGGCCTGGCTCTCCGTCTGAGGGGGGTGTATGCTGGGGTGAGCAGCAGGGAACGATGGTCGGACTGGCCGAGGAGGGGGAGGGGTTTGGCTCTGTAAGTGTGCTTGATGTTGGAGTAAACGTGGTCAAGAGTGTTTATTATTTTTTTATTTAAACTTTGTTTAACCAGGAAGGTCCCATTGAGATTAAAAATCTCTTTTTCAAGGGAGTCCTGGCCAAGATAGGCAGCAACAGAATTATGATTAAAACACTGTTACAAAAATTGCATAGTTAAAATACATGTTCAAAGACATAAAATCATTAAGATTTTAAAACATAAATTAAGTGAAACAAGTACAAATTATAGAATCAGCCACAAAAGTTTGCAGTTTCGATTTAAAGGCACTGAATGAAATTAATTCTGTCAGTTTCCAATCTTTCTGTAACCTATTCCATGAGGAGGGTGCAGAATAAACAAATACTCGTTGGTCTCTCGTTGAGAGACCAAGCTGACCAGATCCATAATTTTAATTTCCAGTTTGGAAGATGTGTAGACAGAGGCTCTAAAAAGCGCAGCAAAGCAGGGCAGATAAGGAGGTGTTGGGAGAGAAAGAAAAGGCGTCCACCTCCGCTGAGAGAAGAAGAGATAAAAGTAGATAAAAGTATACCAGTGACAGGACCTATGGATGGACAAAGCAGGCCACCCCACCTGAACATATAGATCACAGTGATGAGTCGATACCTGAGAGAGGCATGATAAAGATTATTAACCACTCCGAAGGCATTGTGCAGAGGCATTCATATACAGCAAATCTTCATAATCCAATATAGTCAAGAAAGTTGCCCCAACAAGACGCTTTCTTGCACTAACAGGAAAACACAGTTTGTTTCGAAAATAAAAACCCATCTTAAGCTTCAACTTCTTTACAAGGTATTCCACATGTGGTTTAAAAGTAAGAGAATCATCAAGTAGAAGACGCGAGTATTTAAAAGTATGCACCAACTCTATTTTGTGTCCCTCAAGAGTGAGCGCTGAGGGATTTTGTTCTTGCTTCTTCCTGGAGTTTGAAAATACCATTAAATTAGTCTTATCTGTATTGAGAACAGGTTTAAAGTTAATTAATGAATGCTGGACAGCAACAAATACTTGCTGCAGGGATTCAAGAGTCTGAATAAGAGTTGGACCACACAATAAATAACTGTCATCAGCATAAAAATGCAAATTTGCACCTGACACATTTAGGTCTAAGTCAATGACATATAGGGCTTTTCCACACAGAATGACTCAGTGCGGGTTGACTTGACTCGCCTCAATTTGATGACATTTCCATTAGAATCAGGTCCACTTTGCAGGTCCTTTTCCCGTACTCACTCACCCGAGGTTCTAGGCGATCCGGGGTGATCCGAAAATGTGACGTGGAGGACAGCATGCCACTGATTGGCCAGGGAGTGTTGTCACTAGTTGAGTCATGAGAGCGACTCCTTCACCAGAATCAGCGTGCCATTTTTAAAACCCGACAGCACAAAAATGGAGGCACACAAAGCACCGGTTGAATGCCCAGACCGACAGTTTGCAGCAGTAGTTTTACAACATGAGAGCCATCTGAAGCACACACAGCATACATATTATAGCCCTGTACTGCTGCGCGATCGCCGCTGAAGCACCGTTACCTGCCCCTACAAGCCAAACAGCTGGTTAGCACAGAGCCTGAGGCCGTTGATCAAAGGAACTTTGAATTACCGTAATAACACGACCGCTTGTCCTATAGGAAAAAATCAAACTGAAAGCTAAGAAACTGCACTTCACAACCAACATAGGGGATTACTGTGGTGTTATTATGGTAATTGTTGCCGTTAAGTCCACAAACAGCGGCACTTTTGAAGTACACTGAGCCGATTATGACATGTTCGGGGTATAGGGTTATACTTAATGATAACCTTTATCCATTAAAACATTGTACGGGGACTTATGCATGATGATGATATTAAACTGTCATTAGCTGTTAGCTTGCCTCTATCTCATCCTTTGTTGTTTGTGTTTTGAGCCGCATATGGATTACGTCAAGACACTACTGCCCGTGCGGCTATATCGACTCCACCCACACTGTGGTGGTCCTCGATTGCAATGGAAACACAACATGACCGTGCCGAGTTGCGTTGACTGAGTCGACCTGCACCGAGTCGTTCCGTATGGAAAAACGGCTATAAATAATGAATAAAAGAGGACCTAGTATATATCCCTGGGGCACCTCCTTGGGGACAGTTCCAGAATTTTAGCCAGCACTGACAATTTGGCAATTGGCCGATAGTTTGTCAACACTGCTGAGTCACCACCTTTTAATTAAGGAAAAACAAAGGCTGATTTCCAGACTGAGGGAATTTGAGTTTTTTTCATTGTGAGATTAAAAAGGATAGTAATAGGCTCTGCTATAAAATCAGCTGCCAGATTAAGAAAGAACGGCTCTTAACAAATCTGGTCCACTAGACTTCCTATGATCCAAAGCTAAAAGGGCCTTATGAACTTCATTAACAGTAAAAAAGAGCAAAGTTAAATTGCTCACCAATGTAAACTGGGTGATAAGAACAGGGGGTCACAGAATTAGCTCTAACCAAGTCAAATAAGAAGCCACAAGAAATAAAATGCTTGTTGAAACAATCCAGCATTTCCATCCTGTCATAGACAGAAACAGAATCCATTAGGAAGGAGGAAGGTAGAATCTGGAAGTCCTTGCTGACTGAAAGAGAATTTATGCCTTTCCAGAATTTCCAAGGATTATTTAAGTTCTCAGTGGTGAGTGACAAATAATATTTGTAAATAATAATAAATAATAGTGTTCTCCCCCTTGTAGAACATTTGACATGTTGGTGGAATTTTGGGAGTACAGTCTTCAAGTTGGCCTTGTTAAAGTCTCCCGCGATCATATGAACACCATCAGGGTGGGCCTGCTGCTGTTCATTAATGGTGTTCAGCAGGAGAGAGAGAGCGCCATGCTAACATTAGCATCAGGTGGAATATACACAGCTGTGACAATCAATACTGTTAGCTCTCTAGGCAGAAAAAAAGGCCGACATCTTACAGACGTGTACTGGAGGTCTGGGGAACAATGTTTGCCTAGGATTGTTCCGTTGTTACACCGGTCCTCATGCACGTAAATACAGAGCCCCCTTCCCCTGCTCTTACCGGAGTCCTTTGTCTGATCCCAGCATAGCTGAGTGCGGCCTGCTAGCTGCACGCTAACATCAGGGATCTGTGAGTGAGGACAGGTCTCGGTGATAATCATTACACAACAGTCACGAACATAGCGATTTCCAGCCAGCTGTAACTCTAGGTTGTCCGTTTTATTTACCATGGATCTGGCATTAGAGATACAGGCTCAGCAGAGGAGGCCTGTGTGGTTGGTGTTTTAGCTTCAGCATAAGGCCGGACCTGCAGTAGCGCTTCTGCTTCCTCTCCCTCCACCGTCAGCGGCGCCTTCCAGACCTGATAACAATCCATGGAGCACCCGGTGTTCTTGTTACGTCATCTGGGATGGTATGAAAATCACTCAATACTGATATCTTGTGTTGGTATTCAATATCCACAAGATCCTGGCATGTGTAGCACTTGTTTGCGGAGACAAACACACAAAAACTGACAAATAAAAAACACAAAAAGAATGGGGTATAAACAGAATAAAGAGGGGAATGAAAAGAAACATTTTTTATATAGCTCCAAATCACAACAAAAAGTCGCCTCAAGGCGCTTTGTATTGTGGGTAAAGACCCTACAATAACACAGAGAAAACCCAACAGTCAAAACGAACCCTATGAGCAAGCACTTGGCGACAGTGGGAAGGAAAAACTCCCTTTTAACAGGAAGAAACCTCCAGCAGACCCAGGCTCAGGGAGGGGCAGTCATCTGCTGTGAGGGGAGAGAGACAGGACAAAAGACATGCTGTGGAAGAGAGGCAGAGATTAATAATAAAATACAGAGTGAAGTATAAACAAGTAAATAAAGGTGAATGAGAAGAAACAGTGCATCCTAGGACACCCCCCACCCCCAGAAGCCTAGGCCTATAGCAGCACATCTAAGGGGTGGTTCAGGGTCATCTGATCCAGCCCTAACTATAAGCTTGAGCAAACAGGAAAGTTTTAAGCCTAATCTTAAAAATAAAGAGGGTGTCTTTCTCCTGAATCCAAGCTGGGAGTTGGTTCCACAGAACTGACCTAACCCCAGTAACTGCATGTCTTTGGACTGTGCGAGGAAACCGGAGTATCCAGAGAAAACCCATGTAAACACAGGGAGAACATGCAAACTCCACACAGAAAGACCCCGGCCAAGGTGGAATCAAACCTAGAACCTTCTTGCTGTATAACATCACTATAACAATAAGGCAGCCATGTTGTTTACATTTGAACAATACTGCTGAGCAGTAGGTATGGCTTTAATATTGCTCAATGATGAGTCATATCCTGTACTATTTATGGCTATGAGACATCTCAGACCAACATGATCAGCAATGATCAGCCAATCAGAAGTTCGCGTCACAGGCTAATCATTTAGGCTGCAGCCTAGAACTGATGTTACTATAGGTAAAATAATGCATACAATTTTCTGCTTTTCCTGTTTGCATGTGGAAACAAAATCATCAAAGTGTTCAAGCTGAGCATAAGAAAATGAACACTGTCTGCTTTTCACCAGTATATTATCTGTCCCACCAGGAAAAACAGAACAATAGACCTCCTGTATGCCAATATAAGTGATGCATACACTGCCAACAAGAAGCCCTGGATAACCAGTGACACCAAAGACCTCTTGAACAATAATAAGAAGGCCTTTAAAGAAAAGAACCAGGAGGAGCTCAGGAGCGTACAAAGGGCACTCAAGTCCTGCTTAAAGAAGGCCAAGGAATCCTATAGGAGGAAGGTTGTGCAGGTCTGGGACAGTATGAAGACCATCACAGGATGTAAGCAGAGGAGCAGCAGTGTAATAGACGGTAATATGAAGAGAGTGAATGAATTCAATCTCTTCTATAACCGTCTATTACACTGCTACTTGTCTGCTTACATCCTGTGATGGTCTTCATCCAGACCTGCAGCCTCTATAGGATCCCTTGGCCTTGCTTAAGCAGGACTTGAGTGCCCCCTTTGTACGCTCCTGAGCTCCTCCTGGTTCTTTTCTTTAAAGGCCTTCTTATTATTGTTCAAAGAGGTTGCTTTGATGCTAACTGGTTATCCAGGCTTTCTTGTTGGCAGTGTATGCCAATATAAGTGATGCATACACTGCCAACAAGAAGCCCTGGATAACCAGTGACACCAAAGACCTCTTGAACAATAATAAGAAGGCCTTTAAAGAAAAGAACCAGGAGGAGCTCAGGAGCGTACTGCTGCCTCACAGTTAGAATAACATCTAGAAGGTCTGGGTTCAATTCCACCTTGGTCCAGGCCTCTCTCCCTGTGTGGAGCTTGCATGTTCTCCCTGTGTCTGCGTGGGTTTCCTCCCACAGTCCAAAGACATGCATTTACTGAGGTTAGGTCAGTGGTTCTCAAATCCGGGCCTCGTGGCCCGGTGTCCTGCAGGTTTTAGATGTGTTCCTGATCCAACACACATGAATCAAATGGCTGAATTACCTTCTCAGTATGCAGTCAAGTTCTCCAGAGTCCTGTTAATGACTTCTCTATTTGACTCAGGTGTCTTGAAGCAGAGACACATCTAAAACCTGCAGGACAATGGGCCATGAGGCCTGGATTTGAGAACCACTGGATTAGGTTAATTGGCCACTCTAAATAGCCCATAGGTGTGAATGTGAGTGTGGATGGTTGTCTGTCTCTCTGTGTTGGCCCTGCGACAGGCTGGCGACCTGTACAAGGTGTACACTACCCCCCCCCCCCGCCGCCGCCCCCACACACACGTGACCCTGAACAGGATGAGTGGAAGAGAATGGATGGATGGATGGTATTGAACACAAGTAAATAGGTTTACAGGGTGTTCTGTGAGTACAGGCAGTGAACGACTGACCACCCTGGTGCTTATGCAGCATTTTGATACAAGAGTGATATAGACCACTATATATATATATATATATATATATCTTTGGTGTCAAAATTTAGTATTTT